>JAVQIZ010185952.1:0-39881 GCA_036023535.2 Galaxias brevipinnis
GGTGTGGTCGCCTTCAATCGTTTCTAAAATGAAAACTATACATGTCACAGCTTGGATAATGACACCGTATGAACCGTAAGAACCAGGAGAACATGGCCATGTATGATATGTCTATGAAACTAAAAACTGGAAGCGCGATCACAGGTTACAAAACGGCAAGGAATTTGAAATGAGCAACGTTTAGCTAGAGTGGAGATTTGACCGTTTACAGTGGATGTCAATGGAGAGCGCGGTCTTCAAACAAGCGTCCATAAAGTAAAAACTATAAATCCCACAGCTTAGATAATACCATCATAGGACTCACAAGAACCAGGGAAACATTTACATGTAAAATATGTGTATGTTGACTTAAAAACGTAAGAGTGGTGGCAGTTTAGAAAAGTAGGTCAGTATTTTCAAATCACCAACTGCCACACTCTAGTTCTGAACATTCCACCCATTCATTCCTATGGGAAATATTTTGACACTAAAAGTAGAATTTTTTTAAAACTGTGCTATAGAACCTTCCTAAATGTAATAGCAACTTAATTGGGATCGAGCCACACATTTTGATACCTTTCATGTCTATGTAGTGCAAAAACTGTGGGAGGAGTAAGGTGGCAATTTTTTTGCTATAATAATAATAATAATATATGTGAGATTATAGTAGTGTGACTTGCCTAAAGCAAGCACACTAATAATAATAGTAATACATTTAATCTATAGACGCCTTTCTAAACACCCAAGGTCACCGTACAATACATATACAATAAAAACAGTACAATATACAATTCAGGATGCAATAAATCATAGGACAGAGACATGGGAATTGAGGCAGAGGACATCGATGAACATCACAAGTTTACAAGGGTTAAGGGTATTATATTGTGCAAATGTATTGAATTGCGCCTTTTGCTCAATGAAGAGCAAACTAAATTGACAATCCTAGTTTTGTTGGCACTGATCTTAACATGTACTCTTTAAATAGAATTTAATTTGAACATATATCCAATTAAAAAATAGCTTGGCTTCTGACTGGGTAATGCCTTAACTTTTATAATTTGGCAAACTTCAGGTAAAGTCAGATTTAAACATGTTTTTCTTTATCACTTTTAATAAGTTCTGCATTAGTCGCTCAGTATGCACACTTTGATGCAGACTTTATTACTTCCTATTCATTATGCTGATGTTGTTTAAAAAGTGGCCTCCAAATCTGTCCTTAGCAATTTGAAAGCTTTATACCTCTCAGCAATCCGATTAATCACCTGTGCTCCTTACCAAAGTCATCATTGCGAGCTGTATTTGACTGGATGGCCAACACTGTAAACTAGATGCATGGCTCATTGGTATAGATTCATACATACAGGGAAAACACCACCACAGTGCCTGTTAAAGACAGCAGTCTCTTCTCACAATCTAAGATCCAATTTTGGCATTAACTTGATCATTCCAATAGTGACCAGGGTGTTGAACAAATATGAACTTGTTTCAATTGCATTATTCGAAGTCTGAAAACACTGCATTTTATTGCATTTTATGCAAATAAATGCTCTAAATTACAATATTTTCATTAGAATTTCATATGAAAGGTTGTCAGTAATTGATAGAATAAGACGTTTTAACACAAACACATATCACCTAGTAAAACTGGTAATTTTGCAGTGGTGTCAATCTTTTTACTCTAGAGCTGCCTATCTCATTGACTTCTACAGTATCTTCCTCCTCAGCCGACAGATGGCTCTAAATGTTGAGTAAAGCACATCTCCTTCCACTACCGCCAGAGGCGCTACTGCCCGGAGACTTTATGTTCTGCTTTCGCTGAACTTCGAAAGTTTGGATTTAGCAGATGTAACATAGCCGTAAACCCAAGTGAAACTTGCCAAAATGGCAGATGACAGCAGTTACGAGTCGGTCGTCTGTGTAAAGCCCGAGGTTCATGTTTATCGCATTCCTCCCCGTGCTACTAACCGTGGTTACAGGTAATTCGAGTTTTTGGCATGTTCATTTCAGTAGCAGTATAGCTAGCCAGCTAACTTGGCTAAAGAAATGTAGCCAGCTCTTAGCTTAGGCTAGCTAATAACTCAAGTTATATTTGTTGAGTGTTGTCCGGGTATTTCCCGCGAATTTTTCAATGTAAGTAGTTAGTGAGATGGATAATATATTATGGCTGAGTCCTTGTCATAAAGGACAAGGAGGCAGAAGAAGGCGTAAAAGGTTCTTTTACATTTGGACATTTGGACATTAACTCAGCTGGAACGTAGTTAACCGACGCTGAACGTTACACACTCAGCAGAAGTCAGTTAGTGCATGCCTGGTTTCTGCAAAAATTAACCAACTTTTCGTCTACCTAATACAAGCAGACACATTATAATTTAATGCAAGTGTACATTTTTAAGATTCCAGTTTTGTTTTGTAACTTCAGTGAAATTGGTTTAAAAAAAAAAAAGTTGGTTGGTTGGCAGCCAACTTTTATTGCGTTAAGGGTCGTTACTTAATCGTTTTTTTTACAAGATGGTGTCAAAAAGCAGGATCACCATTATAATATATATTATTAGCCGGAGCAGTTTACATGCTTGTCAAAATTGTACAATTATCGTATCACAATTTGTAGACCCTTTTAAAGAACGAATTTTGGACGTTTACTTCGGAAACAAACATCAAAGCTTTGCTTGTAATTTTGTTTAACCCTGCTTGCCTTTATCCACGAAGTCACATATTTACTAATAGAGATCCAATAGAAAAAGCAGGAGCATTAGAAAGACAGTGATACATCAATGTTGCAGACAGCAATAATCAAAGTTAAAAATAAGATAATAGCCTTACAATGATTAAATACAGATGTACAGAATCAGGGATGTTTTTTTATCCGGCACCTATATATATATATATTCATTTAATTCATTCATTTTATTTCCTGTAGGGCAGCTGACTGGAAGCTGGATGAGCCTTCCTGGAGCGGTAGAATGAAAATAATCTCAAAAGGAATGACTGCCTTCATCAAGTTGGAGGATAAAAACACAGGTAATTATTTTATAATTACTTTTATTGGAAATTATTCATAGAATATAGTGCGTTAATGTGTCAAACTGGAATAAGTGGCATCAGCTGAAAAAAATGCACCCTCCAGAAGGGTTCTTTGCACAAAAACATTTGAATTTCTCAAAATCACTGAAATCTGAGGCACATCACCTAAAAAGGCATAAAAAAATCTCACATGAAAGTCCCACATCTACAACACATTGCTATAGACTGTAGCTCTGTATTTGTCTTTTAAATGTTCATCATTGGTACAATTTGGATCAGGATGGCTTTATTTCTTTCTAAACTGCTGTTTCAACATGAGGCTCCACCCTTGACTGGCACAGACATCCGAAACATTTGATGACTTTCCTTATTTTAGGAGAGCATTGTTTACTATTTGTCATATCATTTAGCATTTTCAAATGAGTCTAACATGTATGTGGACTTAGTATATTTTGGGTCTAACATTTGTTTTATTGGAAAAGTGTTAAGGGATACATCTTTGGTGCTTTGCAGGAGAGCTATTTGCCAAGGCACCCGTGGAGCAGTATCCTGGATGTGCTGTTGAAGCTGTCACTGACTCAAGTAGATATTTTGTCCTCAGGATAGAAGATGGCAATGGTAAGACTTGGATAGAGTAGTAGAAACATCTCAATCAAACCTTTGATTGAGTTGCCAATCAGATTCCCTCTTTGTCTTAAAGGACGTCATGCATTTATTGGGATGGGGTTTGCTGATCGTGGAGACTCCTTTGACTTCAACGTGGCCTTACAAGACCATTTCAAGTGAGTTAATTGTGTAATTGTTGGGGATTCAAAACGTTGTTGAGGGATTCATGAAACACTATATGAAGGTCTTTGTCCCCTTTAGGTGGGTGAAACAAGAAGGGGAGTTGGCAAAGCAGGAAGCTACTCAGAGCACAGCACCTAAATTGGACCTTGGCTTTAAGGAGGGTCAGACTATCAAAATCAGCATTGGGGTGAGGATGACATAAAAAAGACTTAAGGAACAGCAGTTTGTCGGTTATATTGTTGTAGCACTTTAAAATTGACCATACCCCACACAGAATTGACTGTGTTTGGGACTTATTTCAATGTTTGTTATGTAACAACATAAATTATTTAAGTATGAATGTATACTTCACAAGACAGTTAAATCGCAATGCTTTTATGTGATGATTCAAATTGGTAGCATGAAACATGAATCGCTATACAAGCCCTAAAGCTAAATGTTGGCTCGTTCACTAGCGGAGGCTAACGCTCACGGTTTTATGTATATGCTTTGTGTTGTGATATCTAGTCTGTAATAGTTATGGTCATCATGACCATATATAACTTGTGTGAAATGCGGTTTCATAAGTGGGTAGTTGTTTCTGCGGTCTCTAGGACAGCTGTCCCATTCACAGGTGGCTCAGTTGCTTAGGCAACGAGTGCCAACCTCACATGAATACAATAGTAAACTATATAGTATAGTTATGTGTATATATAGTTGACTATTATATTCACGTGAAGATATATACATAACCATATAGAAAGAATTAGATTGTTGTGTTTGATTTCTGAATATGATAATTATACTGTCAGATTGTTATCGAATATGTTTAGACTTGTGAATTGTTTTACAAAATATATTCCCTATATCATAAATTAGAAGCATTTTATAGATTATGTTGCAGAAATAATGAAAGGAATCTCTTTCAGTCATTTGTCTTCAATGTAATTTAATTTTCTTATTGTGAGAAAATTGTGTCGTAAATTACGTATTGTGAATTGTATCGAACCGTGAGTTGAGTGTATCGTTACATCCCTATGAATAGAGCAAGTCATTACACATTCGTTTTTTGTCTATCGTGCCGGTCTAAATAGCAGTATTTCCCAACATTAAATGCTAATTGTTGTTGAAACTGCACAGTAAACCGGACTGTAGTGATTGCACCGAAGCATACAGTATTCAGGAAGCAATATACTCATACTGTGTCACTGCAAAAAATCTGTATATCAGCTAAGGTTTTAAAACCTTAAAATTTTGAATGAGATTTATTTTTAAAAAATGTATGCCACAGCGTCAAGGTTAGCTGATTACCGAACACCATGCATGTTTGAATCAAAGACTAGCACTTCAGCACGTTGATGTTAAGTTGTAATTAATAGTCATTGGAATTTTATTTCTATGTTATGATTATTGAAATGGCATGGTCTACTGCTCTCTTCCAATAACCCCAAATTGTATTGAATATCAGAATAAAAGTTAAGAAAACATTTTACAGTTTTGCAACTTTTACCAAACCCTATATTATTATGTAGGTGTAAAAGGCTTTTTTTCTTCTTGTCCTAGAACATTAAGAAAAAGGATGGTGGCGCGAAATCTCGGCCCATAGGCGGTGGCCTTCTCCCTCCTCCACCAGGAGCAAAGGTTGGCGGCGTCCCAACTGCTTCTGGAACCCAGCAATTCAACGCAGTTACTCAAATTAACTCTGGTAACGATTATGCTTCTGTAGCTTGACATCAAAGCATACACTTGATATTCCAGCCTTTTCATACTGAACATGAACGTTGAATAGTGTGTTTTCCCTCATTTTAGCCTCTCTCCTAGATTTTGGCAGCACTGTCCCTACATCCCAACAAACCCCTGACTTGTGGGGAGATTTCACAGCTGCTGGTTCGAGGTCAGTGGATAGCATTTTATCTGTAATCTGTTGTGTGCTAAACATCCTAGTATGGGTTGCATAACTATATATAAGAATAGAATATGCAACTTATTGTAGTTATTGTTGGCTAGTTGTTGCCCAGTTGTAGCAGAAGCACAGTGGCACAAGGGAGTGCTATAGCACCAGTCAAAAGTTTGGACACACTTTCCTATTCAATGGAATAGGAAAGTGTGTCCAAACTTTTGACTGGTACTGTTCGTAAACCTAATTATCTTATTATATATTGGATCTTAAATGTCTTCTCTTCTTTCTTGATGATCCTTATGTCTTACGTTTTTTAAAGCTCTGGCCAAGACACGATGAAACCTGGATGGGTGCAATTTTAATGGAAAGACATCTCACAAACTCACTTTCAATGACATTCCCTGGACAGAATGATTGTGGCTAAAATTGTAAAATGTTAGGAATGTGTAATGAAAATGTTAATTTCTTTACACAAATGACACTGTTCATGAGCATTTTATCAAGAGATGCATTGTATAAAACTGTCACTACAACAGTATATTCTTTTGGAACTAAATGTAAAATTTCTATTTTTGATTCTTAAACTATGCAGTCTTAGTGCCTTTTTAGTACTTTAGCAGTAAAGCCATCTTAAGCCATAAGACCTGACCTTTTTTTGTCTAGATTATGTATCTTCACTCGGCGGAAGACAAAGCCACACTGTTTAAGGCATTAATGCATATGCAATGACATCCGAGATTATGTGCATTCCATTGTTATCTTGTCATCACACTTTTTAGTTCTCCTCAATAACTATTTACAACAATTGTTGTTATCCCTTAATATTAACACTTTTTCTGTTTGATAATGAAGGATTTGCTGATGCGGAGATGATTTTTTAGAAAATTAAAAATTTCTTATTTTATATCTTGATCAAGATAAATGTTGGTTGAAAGTTTCCTTACCCCTATGTATTGTTTAACCTTGTGTGGTTTACTTGTCCTTTTATTTGTTTACATACATAGCGAATAATTTCCTCTCTGTCTCTGCCTTTGTGTCACACACATCCCAGTGCCTTTTCTGAAAGTTTTCTCATTAAATTGCAATAATGTTTGCTGTTTTAGAACCTTTTCTTGAAAATGTTTGTATAAAATGTAAAGCAAAGCTTTCTTGTAAATAAAAAAAATATATATTGTACTATATGTTTGTGTTATTAGTTTTTAAAATCAGAGGGGGAACAGCCTTGCATTTTTTGTAGTGTCTACGAAAACTATATTGTTGGGATAAACGTTAGATCAATTGGATTTATAAAACGTTAACATCCCCCTTGTAAACATCCTTCCGTCAAACGGTGGGTGACCGAAATGGATACAGATCTGTTTGATTGGTCCTCATATCGAGTGCAGGTCCCTCCCCGGAAAAGCCATGAAAAAGATTCGTGACCGAATCAGTGGACGCTCCGTGCTTTAAAACTTTAAATCTCGGGCTCGTTTTATTCTGTGCTGCTGTAATACAGATTACTTGGGCAACGCGCAACAGGTCATTTATTTGAGGTGAGATTTTCGTAGGTTTACTTTGTGGGAAGTGATGTAGCATACGAGACTGATTCGTATGTTATGCTCACCATTGCAAAACACCAGACATATTTTTAAGTGTTTACAATTCTCTTTAATCAAATAAACCATTCTATCGTGCCGCGTGCGTTAGTTAAATCTTCGATTTTATTAAGCTTTTCTAATGTAGGCGTAGGCCTATATGCGAAATGTTTACTAGACCCGATCTCTGATTGGGTGCTAGGTGATGAGAGTAATATGGCAAACTGAGCTCATTCATTTTATTTGACTAACTCATACGAAGAGCGATAGTCTATTTCAAAATAAGATTACTTTCTGAATAAACTCGATGTTTATATGAATATCTACATACTTGAGTCACTGGTTAAAATGTTTTTGCGATCAGCATCACAATTTGAATTTGGTCCTATTTTGAAGCAGCCCAATTTAATTTCAGATTATTTTTTATTATTATTATTATTTTTTTTTTTAAGTCTCTCAAACTACTCTAGTTAACAATTTTTAACAAATTAGGGTTAATGAACAGTAGCAATGGAGAGCGGTGTGATTCGTATAGTGAGAGTGGGTAGGAACTGAAGGGAGGCGGGTGACTTGATTTAAAGCTGGTTAATCCCGTTGTCCTCAATATCGGACAGTCCTGGGCAGAAGGGACACAGAGAGCACGTACCTAAGAGTGGGTGCTAATGAATAAGGTCGAAGATTATTTCAAACAAGCTATCTGAAGTAGCAAATGTCTCAGCATTTTTAAAAGGTTTTAAAGTGGGGTTTGCGTTCTGCATCTGCTAAAGTGTAATCCTCTAGAGAATTGCTAATCGTTGCGCACATGAGCTGACAAAACTGCTTGTTTCTCAATGAGCGCCACGGACATTTTCGACGCAGATTCCAAATTGGAAACAGTTATTCAGGTGATGTCATCTTACTTTTCTTTCTCTCCTTCTCAGGTGAATTTCAGGTTACATGAATTACATATGATAAGCGTGAATAGTCTTGATGGTTCATTCCGCAAAACCCATAAATAGGCCTATTTATAAACATGTAAAACATATAAAAGAATGTATAAATGGAATTTGAAATGAGGTATTTAATTGCCTTGGCAAAAAGGAAAATAGATTTACGTGCTGAGAGAAAAGTGAGAGAAGGTCAAAACAGTGGTCTTATGGTACTTGCTGTTCTTTTTCCTATATTGGCATTAACAACTACATTAACTTTATTTAACTCTCAAATGTTAATGATTGTGTTCTTGTCTTAGAAACTGGAGGAAAGTGTTCTATCTGAAGAGAAAAGGTTAACAGTTCGAGGCACATCCCCCAATGAGACACCTACATGCCTACCTGCTCGGGTTCGAGAAATTGTCACCAAGAACCTCAATGATAGCTGTGAGTGTAGTCACCAGTTATTTAAAATTTGTATCAAGCCCACCTACTGCTAGTTATTGTAATGCTAGTCTATTGAGGGGTTATGCTCCTCACAGAGAACAAAAAAAGATTACGCATCATTGACTCGCTCTCTTCTAACGTTTACTAACTCCCAGCAGCAGGAGCTATGTCCTCAGTCATGTCTGTCCAGGAGGAAAACCGCTTGCTTCAATGTGAACTAGGAAGACTTGAGGACCTCCTCTCCCACACTAGGGCTGACAGAGACGAACTGGCAATCAAATACAGCGCCATCAGTGAGAGGGTAAGAGAAACTGACGGAAAAAGAGGAGAGAGATGCTCTTGATTATGTAGAAATTCTCTATTTGTTAAAGGCATAGGAAGTGTTGTTTTACTTAACTAGACAGCATGCTAAGATGATATTGGTCAGGTTTAAGGGACATTTGACTAGTGCCTAAAATGACAAAGTATTCAGCCTTCCCCAGCCTCTCTTTCACCATTTTCTTTGTCTGTTCAGGAGAGATTTGGCTGTCTCCCTGGTTACATGGGCTAGAATGAAGTGAAGTGGTATGTTGCTATGGCATTTGTCACCCCTGGTGATTGTACACAGCAGCTTCAGTGGACAGAGGATCTAGGGTGGGCTTGGTATGCTACTTAGATTAAACATTACCAAATGCAACTCTCTATGCAGTGTAGAAAAACATACTAGGTGTATAGCTGACCCGTAGTTGGCCAGCTTTATAGCAACAACCCAGATTAAAAGACTTGCAATAAAAGGTTCTGCTCACCACTGTTAACCAAAAATAAACAATAATTTTGATAAAATGTATGGGCCCATTAGACTGACCAATCCAGGTTAAGTCATAGCTTTCTTTCTCATTTTGGAATAAAATAAACATGGAATTTACCTGGGTATTAATCTCTGAATCTCACTCTGCATGAGGCGCATGCCAACTATAGGATAATCGTTGCATAGACTACTATTAAATAATTAAGTTTTAAAAACTAAATAACTGAATTGTTATGGAGTTCCATTGGTATGGAAATTGTTTTATTATACAAAGTTGGAGCAGTCTCTCCGCCATGAGACAGGAGAGGGTGAAACTGATTCGCCTGAGATGCGCAGCCTGGCACAGCAAAATGTCGATCTTCGCAGACGACTTGACGAGGAACTGTCAGCCTATAAGCGTAAACTCACTGCGTACCAAGAGGGGCAGCAGAGGCAGGCTCAACTTGTTCAGAAATTACAAGCCAAGGTATTGTTGTATCCCGGTACTCTTTTGGACTTTGCTTTAATAGATAATGCTTTTATTTTGACATTATAAGAAGCCAAAAAGGCTACTTAAAAATCACCAGTAATGCAGAAGCCAACAGACTATTTTGCATTACCATGCAAACGCTGTAATAAAAAAAATTAAAAATAAAAACATCTCTTCAAACGCACACTAATTGACAATTCTTCACTGTCCCCACAAATAGACAAACACTCATTTAATCCACTGTTTATGTTTTTTTTAGGTACTGCAGTACAGAAAAAGGTGTGGAGATCTAGAGCAGACTCTCCAGGAAAAAATGGCAGAGCTTGAGCAGCAAAAGCTCAATGTAAGTTTCATACAATATCACAATATCATGGGAATGAAGCTTTGCGTTGGTACAAACAGCTAATCATCATTTGTAGCTTCCTGTTTGTTGGCAGCTCTACATTATAATTATATTCCGTCGAGACCAATCACATTTATTAAGAGATCATCTTTTTAAAACTGGGCTCACTTCCTGAAATATGAATAGTGTCAATGTTTTAAGCGTCTCCTGCTACACTGGATTTGTGTGCTTTTGCATTGCTTCAAATAATTTTCATTCACAATTGCAGTTAATGAAGGCTTTTGTGTCTAATGGTAGGGTCATCGTGAAATGTCAACTAACATTTGCAATCAAGAAGACGATGAGCCAGGAAGCGATCTAGAGAGTGCACTGATCCGACTGGAGGAGGAACAACAAAGGTGACTGGCCGGCATCTGTTTTTCTATTGGCCAAATTGTATTAATGAAAGTTATGATATGATAATCACCGATATGAGTTAAAATATAAGTTAAAATCATCAGAACAAATGATAGGTTTGGTTAGTGCAACATGCATCATCAATATGGTGCTTGTTGTAAGAGGTAAAAAGAAGTTTAAAGGATCTCTGTTGCTTTTGCAGGAGCAGCAGTTTGGCTGCAGTGAATGCCATGCTAAGAGAGCAACTGGACCAGGCTGGACTAGCCAATGAAGCGCTTAGCCAGGACTTGCGCAGGCTCACTGCTGATTGGACAAAATCCAGAGAGGAACTTGACCAGAGAGAAACTGATTGGCGGAAGGAGGAAGAGGTGAGTAAAGTAGATTTGGGCTGAAAAGATGGCCTTTATTTTTTACAGATTACATCATTTTAACTTCCGAAAATTAGGACATCTGTATAAAAGCATTAAAAACATTTAAGAACCAATTATTAGTCTGCAGATAGCTAATGTCATACAGTCATAGCCTTTTTATTTGGTGTCTTCTCAAAGTTACAAAATGTATTCTCCAAGTTAACTAGTCCCTTTCACATAGTGCTTCAAGGTTATTGGGAGTGGAAACAAGTGTCCTCATCTCGGCCTATGTCTGTTCATTATTTTAACTTGATAGAAATTAATAATGAAGAAATTACAGATGACAAAAGGGCATTAGAAATAGTGCTACAGGCTTTTCTTGAATTAAATCTTATGTAAACCTGTTATATATATTGCCCTTCTTGCTTATGTTTTGCTATAGCTGATGTACATATATATTGTTCTCTCATAAGTTACACAACGAATCACCTTGTTAATATTTGCATAATGTTATTGTGTGATAAGTAGCTATTGTGTACTTTTAGCTGTTAAATGTCTTCCCATGAAATTATATATTTATTGTTTTTATTGTTTTTATTAGTAACCATTCTCCCCAATATAGTCTTTCAACAGTTACTTCAGTAGTGAGCACAATCGCCTACTGACCTTATGGCGGCATGTGGTTGGGTTTCGCAGGCATGTCTTTGAGCTCAAAAGTGCCACTGAGAGGTTAGATCATGAATCTGTAATACACTTTGTAACATGACATACCTCCTTATGTAACACTGTCAAATCCAGATTATGCAGTTCATTGTCATATTATAACTTTATGCAACTTTGATGTAAAATCCTTTCCCATTCCAACTTCACTTAGAGACCTGTCCGACATGCGCAATGAGCTGGCACGGTTGTCCCACTCTGCCCAATCGTCGTGTGTCGATCTGTCTGCCACACTACGCGGTCGAGAGGGAGGAACGGCTCTGGCGCTGGAGCGGGAGGTGGCTCTGCGCACACGGTTGGAGCAGCAGCTTAGGGAACGTGTGGCTGAGATGATGAGCCTGCAGGCCAGGACGGATGCAGAGAGGACAGAGCTCAGTACCAGGTAAGACAGAACGCATTCAACTTGTCCTTGCATCTAATCTTGAGCTACTTCACTTATTCGATTGTTTTATCATGAGACTGGATACGCTTTATAACAGTTTTTGTTTTTCTCATTAGATTGTCTGATGTAGGGCATGAAGGAGAGAGGCTCAAAGGGCAAATTGAAGACAGAGACAGAGACATAGCTACCCTGACCAGGAGGCTGGAGGTGAGGGGCTATGTGACCACGGAGGTCTACCAGTGTTCTGGGACTTGCTTTCATAAAGTTATTGGTATTTAGAGCTGTTTGTATTTCAGGAGCAGAGTTGCAATGATGAAACAGACATGCAGGTGATGAGAGTACACACCGAGACACTGCTGGACACACTGAGGGACATTGCTCAGGTACACACAAAAACATACACTCTCTCTCCCACACACACACACACACACACACACATAAATTATTAAAAGTATATATTCATAAATGCTTTCATTTGAATACATTTTTAGACTGTGCTCTCTGATGGTGATTCATCATCAGAGGCAGATCAGGAAAACTCTGGGGGGCCTTTATTGGCCCTGATCAGAGGCACGTCTACTCGCCGGTCCTCGTCTCCCAGGCCACCTGCCTCCCCCTCTAGGTCGTCCTCCTGTGCCCCTTTCCCTGAGGCCAGTCTGTCTGCTCTGCGATCCGCAATACACAGTAGACAACTCCAGCTTCAGGTACCAATTCCCAAGTGTAAGATCGTTGTTGCACAACAAAGATAACAAAGTTGGTTAGCTGTGTTTAAACTAGATAATCAAATTGTATTGTACTTTCAAACATAAAAGTTTGTGGTATTAAGATTTCTGCTAGAATTAATTACTCAACGTCACAGCAAAATATAAAACTTGCCCAGCAGACTTAAGTCTGAACAACAGATTAACAATGCTGTAGATGCAGTAGATAGACATTAGTTGTTTCTATAAGTGAATAAGTTCATGTCATACATGCAATGATATTCCAGATTTCTTTTAAAATGATTTGGCTCTTCTTGTCAGTAGCCAGTGGTTTGCTCCTACATTACCTTTTCTGTTGTTCACAGGATGTGCGAGGACGCTTGTCCTCTGTTGAAACCTCGGTGCAACAACTGCGCCGGCAACTATCAGAGACAGAGTCAGCCAAATGCGAGGCAGAAAACCGCAGTCAGACATTACAAGTAGAGAAGGATGACTGTCAGAGAGAGATGGAGTCCACACAGAGAGAAAGGAATCGTCTGAAGCAGGACAGAGATGCACTCGCCAGGTCAGAGAGCAGACCCACACTGTGTTGTGCAGGATTGAGCCAGGAGGGTTAAACTAATTCTATTCTCAAATCACCAGCACAGCAAATTATTTTTTTAATTTAAGTGCTTTTGGTTAAAGACATTCCTGTAGAGGAAGCCATGTCAGTGTCTGTTGTCATGGTCATTCTGCCAATTTAGATCAAATGCTATGTATGTCCTTACATCTGTTTTCACGTCTCTTCCAGTGAAAAGGTGAGCCTGGAGAAGACGGTCCATGTGGTGCAGAGCAAGGCCCAGATCCTGCAGATGGACAGTGAGAAGCTTCAGCTGGCCCTGACCTCTGCACAGAGAGAGAGGGATCACGAGAGGGAAGAAAAGGAGGCCACAATTAAGGAGAGGGACCGGGCGAAGGCTGAGACTCAGAGAGTGTAAGTGAGGCAGAGCTCAAACAAATAGAGATTATATACGAGACAGGAAGGGAAGACATGGGCAACATGTCATTTGTATTGGTGGCAAACCCACTTGTGTGAATGATGTGTGTGAGCTAATAAACATTTGTAACCATTGAGGTAAATAGAACCAATCATGGTGATCTTCCCTGTGCAACTGTCCCTCTTCCTGTTTCTACAGTCAGAAGCAGTGGGAGCAGAGTGAGAGTCGAGCATCTGCCCAGCGTGGAGAGCTGTCTGCAGTGAGGGAGAGCCACCAGCAGGGGGGCGTGGAGAGGCAGCTCTTAGAGGGGGAAAAGGTTCAACTCAAAGAGGCACTGGCTCGGGTAAGAGACTAACAAGTTGTACTTACTTAGCTTGGTTTACTGTGCAAATAAGGTATTTACAGACTTTCTGTCTTTATTGGTTAGCACTCCCTTGACTTAGCAGCCATTTAAATCGCCAATGGATAGAAACATGTAACAACACAGTGAAACACCTGTGGTGACAGACAGATAGATGATTGTTGGTGAACATGTTCATATACATCACAAATACAACCCAAAAACCAGACCTAATCTCTCGTTCTTGTCCTTCTTTTGGCCAGTGATTTGATTTACAGTATTCAGATATTCTGCTTGAAACCCTCGTCTCTATGTCCATGTTTGTGTTGATTTGACTTTTTGTTGTACAAGGCTGAGAGCAGCAATGCAGAGTTGTCTCTGCTGGTCAATAAGCTTCACTTTGAGGAGGCTGCACTCAGAGACTCTCTGACCAAGATGGGCGGCATGAATGAGGGGTTGGCCCAGGACAAGACTGACCTCAACGCCATCATTGTGCAGGTGGGATAGAAAATTCAGATTTACCTGCTGGAAATTGCAGAGAGAGGTAGTATTTCTATTCCTTCATATGGGCATTGTGTCCAATGGAATCGTTTTAATCTACCCTCATTGCCATCTGTTTCTCTCAGCTAGAGGAGGAGAAGGCCCACCTTCTGCTCCAGAAACGAGAGGCAGAGCAGGAGAAGCTGACCATCCGAGACGAGCTTGTTCGATTGGAGCAGGATAGGTTGGAGCTGGGCTCCTCCAGAGTCAGCCTGCATCAGTCACTCCAGGACGCCGAGCTGATCAGAGTGGGGTTGGAGGCGGAGATTCAAGGTCTCCGAGCTGACAGAGCTAAGCTGCAGGATAAAGTCACTCAGGTACATCACTGCACATACAAATGTCCAGGGAAGTGCCTAACAAGTGGGTCATGTTAAAAAAGGCAACTTTATATTTCACTTTTTGAAAATACTAAAATGCACTTCTAGTGACTGATAGGGGAAAAGCCATTTTATCTCTCATTGTCTCCCCAACTCTTCATATCCATCCAGTGTAAGCTTGTCTCGTCCCCCTCGTACACTTCTTTTCCTCTTTCTTGACAGCTGTGCGGTGAGGTGACCTCTTTGGGTGTAGAGCTGGGCATGGCCCGAGGCGAGGAGCAGCGGCAGGGGGTGGCTTTGGAGGAGGTTGGCCGTGGGCGAATTGAGCTGGCCAGAGAGAGGGCGAGCCTGGTGGTCCAGCTGACTGCTTCTGAGAGAGAAAATGCCATGCTGACAGAAGAGCTGACGTCTTTCAGGTGAGACAGGACTATGTGTGCTTTTGTGTGCTTAGACCTTCTCATCGTGCCGTGTTTCACCACGTGTGTTTGCGTCCTCGGCTCCTGCAGATCCGAAAGGGAGGCGCTAGAGACCAGTCTGTTTGAGGTGCAGCAGCAGCTGGCTCAGCTGGATTCTCGCAGGGAGCTGCTAGAAACAGAGAACCAGAGCCTGCGCCTCCGCAATGAGAGTGCCACAGGTGAGGTGTAGAAGATAAGTTGTAGCAACAAAGAGCTTAATACAAGAAAATAATAATTTGCCCAAAGACTGTCAAAAGGCTTGAAGAAAAAAATATATCACTGCCTTTTGGTTCTTCCAGCAGAACTGAGACGTCTGCATACAGAAATGGAGAATGCTCTCTCCCAGTGTGAAAGGGAGAGGGAGAGTCTAATGCGGGCCCTGAACACCACTCAACAGGAGGCCCAGCAGGCCCTGCGCAGTGCCATCTCAGAGCACCAGCAGGAAGTGGACCGACTGGCCTCGGAGAAAGTGAGGATCTTCATGCTAACGTGTATATATAGGTAGATCTTTTAAAGTGGTAGTAAGGGCTTGGAAAACAAAATTGTGTGAGTGTTATGTAGACACCGCGGGTAAACTCCTTACCGTGCTGAAATATTGACGACATTGAATATTGGTTATGTTTCACACATGCTTACAGGAGGCCATCCGTTGCAGTTTGGTGGCTGAACAGGAGGCGGCATTGCACAGAATTAGGCAGGAGGCTGAGGAACAGCTGCTCCGGGCAGACAGAGAGATTGAGGACCTGAAGGCTGATCTAAGGAGTCTTCAACATGACAGAGACCAGAGTCTGTTACAGGCTGAGACTGAGAAACAGCAAGTGAGCTCCTGACCCCAAGCTATCACGTCACTCTCAAAACACACAATTTACTATTGTCCAGATAATTTTAACCCTTTCCTTATCACCCCAGGCCCTGTCGAGAAAAGAAGCTGAGAAGGCAGCCATGTCAGATCGAGCATCAACCCTGCAGGCTGAGCTGACAGCTTCTACCCTGGAGGTGGACAAGCTTGTCAGAGCAGCAGCTCAGCACGTAGACCGGGAGAGGGTAACATCAATTTTTCAATGTCACGGTTAGCTCTGCACTTATTATTATCAGCTGGGATTCAAACTCGCTGGTTGTGTTACCAGGCCACGGTAGGAGCATTGACCAACGAGATAGAGGATCTGCGCTCTCAGCTGGAGTATGCAGCCAGCACCCACGAGCGAGAACTGCACAGACTGCAGGAGAGCTGCATCGACCTACAGGAGCGGTCCGATGTCGCCCTCAAAGAGGTAAGAGTTTATTAGGGGATCAATAAATAGGGAAACCTTTTTGGGAGGGCTGTTCATCATGCTTTCTGCTCTATACTGTTCCCTATCAAGTTAGAGGAGGGCAGGGCCACACTCTCAGCTTGTGAACAGAGTCGAGACCAGGCGAGGCGGGACATGCTAGAAACTGAAAGGGGCCTCAACCAAGCACGTGACACAGCAGAGGGATATCGAATGGACGGCCTTGAACTCCGACGCAGCCTTGCTGACGTCACCAAGGAGAAGGAGACTCTCAACCAATCAAATGTCCATCTAAGAGAGGCCCTGAAAACTGCAGAAACTGAGCGAATCAGGTAATCGAAATAAATTATTTATTAGGTAGGTCTATCTATGTATTGAAACTAATAAAGAACATATTCCATTGGAAATCATTTGCTCAACTCCATGTTTCATTACCCCTCCGTGTTGGTCAGTGCCAAGCGTCAATGTGATGAGAAGGAGCAGCGTTTGGTGGTGCTTGAGGAGAGCTTCTCTTCTGCTCAGAGGGAGGTGACAGAGCTGCGGAGCTGCCTGCGAGATGTGGAGAAGTCCCGGCTCGAGGCCCGTCGTGAGCTACAGGAGCTTCGCAGACAGGTTGGCCTCACAGACACTATCACTCACGTCATGATGAGCGCAATAGACACAAGTGTTTCCTCGAACAAACTACAAGATTACAAGTTGTCCTTGTCTCCTAAGTTAAAAGTGGCAGATGTGGAGAAGGAGCAGAAAGGGAGGGAGGTGGCAGAACTGCAGATGCGCCTGTCGCTGGATGAACAGAAAGAGGAGGAGAGAGTGAAGGAAATGTTTACTCTAAAACAGAAGCTGGCAGAAGCTGAGACAGCCAGGAGCTCTATCAAAAAAGAGGTGAATAGGGAAGCAGATGAGAAGATGGCCCGTTATTATGCATGCATGCATGCATAGGAAAATATGATACGTTTAGAGCTGTGACCCTACTCTTACTAATTGTTTCAGACTATATAGATCCGCCTTATTTTATCCTTTTGTCTGTTCTCTATTCTTGCTCAGCTATCCATGGTCCAAAAGCGCCTTGTGGAGTCCGAGTCTGGCTGGCGGGGCTGTGAGCGAGAGCTGACCTCTCAGCTACAGGAGGCACGTGGCTGTGAGAAGAAACTGGAGGATGAAGCCAGGAACATATCGCTGCGAGCCCAGACAGCGCAGGACTCGGCGGCCCAGGCTAGCCTGCAACTGAGCGAGGCCCAGGGCCGGCTGGCTGCTACAGAGGCCGAGCTGGCCCGAGCCGAGGCTTGTAGGAGGGAACTAGAGTTCCGTCTAGGCAGTCTTCAGTCAGCGCTGACCCGAACACTGGGCATTGGGGCAGGGGGCAGGCGCAGTGCCAGTGGGGGCCGGGGCAGGAGCCCGAGGGACAGCCCACCAGCAGCCAGCGGCAGCACGCGCCAGCACAGCATCTCACCTCTCCGCTGCTCGCTGTCACCTCCAAAAGGCCAGCATTGCATTTTGAGAACCAAGCATGATACTTAGACTCTACCTTATTGTAAAACAGCCTATAATACTGGTATTATACTCAGCGGTAGGTACTGTCTATGGCAAAAATATTACCCAACACCCAAGATGATTTTTTATTTTGTTTGATTTTTTTCAGATTTAGGGACCAGCACCCCTGATAATACCTTGGGCTCGGGACCTATCTCCCCAGATAGGGGTGAAACCCCCCTCCCCCTGCCAGAGCTAGACCCTGAGACACTGCGCGGTGGCCTCAGAGACTTCCTCCAAGAGCTCCGTGACGCGCAGAGAGATAGGGTAATACTGTAGATCCTAAGTTAAAAATTCCACTTCGTCATTGGTTCTTGATATGGTTGGATTGTTCAAGTCTGCGGTTGATTTTGGGTTGAAGGACGACACTCGGTGCCAGTTGGGGACGCTACAGCGTGAGCTGGAGGAGGTGACCGGGGAAAGAGACTCGGCTCAGAACCGTCTTTCTCAGCTACACAACACACTGCAGGAGTGCCAGGAGGGTGAGACATTCGCTTTGTATACTCAAGTAAACGAAACATGAACCTAGCATACTCATGTTGTCGTGGCTGTGCTCCCAGGAAAGCGGGGTGCGGATGGGCGTCTAAGCTCCACCGAGGCTCTGCTCCAACAGCAGGAGGAGGCAGTGCGCAGGGGAGAGAGGGAGAGGAGAGTCCTCACTGACAGGGTGAAGGAGCTGGAGAGGATGCTGCAAGCCACAGAGATAGAGAAGAAACACACTCAGGTACAAAAGCAAAACTCCATTCTCACATACAAACACACACTGAGACTTCCATATGTTGACCCAGGGGGGGACTTCAGATTTAGATGGGCAAAACTGCTTGTGACTGTCAAAACAGCAGATGTCACGAAAGCAATGTGATGATTGTCTATGCCATGTTTCTTGGCAAAACAACTCTCCATATGTCTTTCCTTGTTTACTCAGTAAGAAAGTACCCTTTTTGGACAGCAGGGGAAGCATCGAGGCAAGAGATTAACTGGTAGAGGAAGAATAGTTTGATAATTAGGCAGGAAGGTAGAAAGGAGTTATAGAATTTAGGCAGGTATTTTATTTTATTTTTTTCAAAGATCCAGTAGTATTGGTAATTATATTTGCTGCCTAGAAAAAACACTGAAATACTTTTTGGGAATAGTAACAGGAATGCAGAGAAAGAGGAGAGTGGCCTACCAACAAGTTAAACTGTCTAGAATGTATGTCTGTCTGTTCTACCAGTGATGGTTTGTGGAGCATTTTTGTTTCAACCATTGTTTGTTCCTCTAAATGTAATCCTCCTATGTTTCTCTACAGGATCAGTTGACTAAGCAGCGGGCTGCTGAGGTGCGACTGGAGGCAGAAAAGAGGCGCCTGCGGGAGGCTTTGGAGGCAGCAGAGGTCCGGGCCACCAGGGTGGAGCTGGGGAGGCGCAGTCTGGAGGGGGAGCTCCACAGACTGAAGTTGAGCCTGGGGGACAGGGAGGCAGAAAACCAGGCTTCCCTGGAGCGTCGTGACTCGCTACTCAAACAGGTACTGTGGTTTTACAGCATGTGACTGACCTTCAGAAAGTATGATGATTATTGATGTGAGAAATATCTTTGAAGCCACCACCAGTGATGACACTGACATTTTTGCATTTAAGCGCACGCTAAATGTTTTCTATCTAATTCTCTGATGCAGGTAGCAGAAGCAGAGAATCGTGTGTGCTCTCTCCAAAAGGAGATAGAGAAGTTGACCAAGGCTCTGTCCAAAGCTCAGGAAGGTGAGGCCTTGTTCAAAGAAAAGAGCCAAAGTCTTAGCCAGAGTCTTCAGGAGGCCTCAGCTGCTCACAGCACTACCAAGGGGAGCTTGGCTGCACTGCAGAAGGCTCTTTGTGTGTCAGAGCAGGACAGAAGGCAACTGCAAGTGGGTAGAGTAAATTAACACAAGTGGTTGTTTCAGTAAGGTGTTTGACTGAGCAGTTATGGGCCGCATCATGGTGCTGTGTTGTGTTCAGGAGCGAGTGGATGAGGCCCGGTCCTCAACAAGTGAGGGGAAGAGGAATTTGACCGCTGTCACTGAGCAAGTGCAAAGCCTGCAAAGCGAGCTGACCCAGAGTGAGCTGAGGCGCAGGGAACTGGAGGCAGAGCTCGCCCACACCCAGGAGGTGAGGGGAGACAAGGACACGGGCTGTGAAAACACCTTCCATTATCACCATGGCTCCAACCCTGCAGACCAATTCCTCAGACAAGCAGTCCTTTCCCTTTGTCTCTGCTCTGTGACCTTTTGTCATTTTGGTGTCACTTCCTCCTTGCAGGCTCTGCGGCAGCGTTCTGCCACACTGTCGGAGGCCCAGCACAGTGCCCAGTCTGCCCAGGCAGAACGGGCATCTACAGAAGAAAGACTGCGTGGCCTTCAGAGGGCAGTGGCTTTGTTGGAGACTGAGAAGAAGGATGCTGAGAGGCAGGCTGTGAGGCTGGAGAAAGACAAAAATGCACTGAGGAGTACGCTGGATAAGGTGATTTCATACATGATTATAGGGCATATCACGCAGAAAAAAATAAGAATTATGATAATAAGATTGGTATTCTTAGTCATAATGAACGTATTGGTTTCTTAGATTGTTATTGAATAGGTGCATTATTTTGACATACCCCTTACAAAAGGTATGTAACTTTCCCGCCCGTTAGGTTGAGCGTCAGAAGCTGAAGACAGAGGAAGGCAGTATGCGTCTCTCAGCAGAAAAGGGTCGTCTGGATCGATCCCTTAATACTGCAGAACAGGAGCTCCAGGATGCACAGCAGCAGATAGTTCTACTGCAGGTGGGCACTGTTGGTGCATACAATAAGGCTAGACCAGACATACAAGAACAAACAACCAAGCCTCTTGTCTACTAAGTGTCTGTCTGCCTACTTAGAGATTGCAATTATTGGAATCAAGGACAGCTTCTACTTGCTAGTATTGCTGAAAATATATGTATTATTATCAGATAAATGAAGTGTTGGACAGCCAGGTAAGGCAACAGATTATTTAATGTCTTTCTGTACTTTTTTTATTTCTCTCCAAGTGTTCATTACTGAAGTAGCTTAGGGGGGTCCCCTTTACTTAAAAAGCAAGAAAATCAAACCTGATGTGTTGGAATCACTTCAAAATGGCTGGGGCCTAAGGGGCTCCTAAATTCTTAATCCATCTGCTGCTTGTTATTTTCGAGTAGTTAAGGAGAACCGTTTTGCTTTTTGAATTTATTCTGACCATTATTATTCTGGTTCCTGGTGTAATTAACATAGTTTCACAGTATTGCAGTGCATTTATGATCTAAAGCACATTTACACTATTATTGAGATTATTCACGGCAAGTAATCTTTTTGTTTCTATTATTAGATTATCCTTTGAGATCATCACAAATAACATATCTTGTTCTTTTATCTCACCAAGTTGCCAGTCAATAAAACAGAATTACATAGGAGGACTTAAATCATGTAGCATTGGTTTGTCTTATGTGTGTATGGGGTTCATGGGTTCCATGAGTAGATGCAGCTAGCTGAGATGGAGCAGTCTTACAGCCTGAGTGAGAACTCTGTTCGGCTTTGTGAGGAGGCCCAGCGCGAGGCAGAGCGGCTGAGGGTATCCCAGAGGGACGCAGAGCGGACGCTGGCTGCCAGAGAGAGAGCCCACCGCCAAAGGGTGAAAGGCTTGGAGGAGCAGGTACAGCTGTCATTAAAGAAGAGTTGTTCACCATGTGCGATCTGTTCTCCAAAATGTCTATATCTCTTTCTTCCCTTTACTAACGGGCATACTTGCCTTACCCGTTGAGTTGGACATGCATACGGCTCTATGTCTAAATTGATATGTACACGTAGCCTATGTAAGACAATTAAATTAATCTAGCCACTTTCTTGTAGGTGTCCACTCTGAAGGAGCAGCTTCAGCAAGAAATGAGGCGACGGCAGCCCTCCCTACCCTCCTTACTATCGGGCAACAACTGAGCAACATCTCATCTCCTACCAGCATTAATAGCAAATACTTTGAAGTATTACCACTACATCCTCCTTCAAGCATTAAATTGATATTGGGGGTGGGGGTTATGCTATACCCTGACATGGTTGTTATCAATATATTTTGTTAAACTAATATTGAGAATTGGCACAATGTCCTTAACCCCCAATATATAGGATAGACAATAGGAATAGTGGGGTTAGACAATAATGTCCAAGGTTACAATGGCTATGTAAATATGTTTTTCCTGGCCCTTGTTACTGGCTTGCCCCACTATTTCTACCCTGACCTCCCTCAGTCTACTCGGGAAACATTTGAAGATGCTTCTGGGTTCTCCTCCATACATAATGGATCCAACGCCAGTCCTCTGTTGGCTACTACAGTCTCTCCTTTTTATATAGGAAGTCCACATGACTGATATAAGGTCCTCAGTCAACTTAAACACTGGGCAACAAATGGGCCTGCCATACTGTATGAAGGAAGCTGAATTGTATTATAATTATTATAATAATTATTATTATTTTTTGCAAATGAATGATGTTGTCTGGGCCAAGTTTGAAAGTGTAAGAGAAAAAATATGGGTCAACAAATACATAGTGTTAATTAACTTTAGATTTATAGTCTAGTTATTTTTATATACTCCTTACAACTAACTCTGATATAAAGTAGTTTTCACAGAGAATGCACATGGATACAACATGTATACAAGGAAATGGAATGTGTGCACTCATCAGGTCTGTTGCATGATTTAGTAGTAGTTTCTGTGTACTGTGATCTGTATGCCATCTATATTAAATTACCATAAAGCTGGAAAACAAAACGTAATTTATTACAAATGTATTTCACTGAAGAACAGTCTTAACAAATAGTTTTTTTCGTTATTCTTTATAGTGAGATAGTTTTACTAAGCAGTAGTGCATGAACTGTTTGTAAACCACTGTCTTTATTGTTGTTCTAGCCACTAGATCTGCTGCATGGTTATTAAGATACGTTTGATAAATTAGTTTTTATCAAATTTGTCTAAATATGACTGGGGTTGTTCCCCTCTTAGGCAGTGATGCAATTGTCAATAATAATAATATAATAGGAATATTGACAGTGTTGCTAAAGTTTTTGCCCCATCACATTTCTGCATCTTAACAACATTTTCATGGAGTCGGATTTTCTAATAAAATCTAATACTAGAATAAAGGCATCCTGAGTGAACAAACAAAATGTGGAAACTTATTTTATTCTTTATAGAAGGTTACTTCAGGCGAGCATGCATTTTTTTTGTAGTGAACAGTGACTTCTGCCTTCCATATTTTATATGAAGCTAATGTTTGCGTAGTGTCTGTTAGATGGTGTCTATGCTCATAAAAACGGACTATAGCTCAGATGACGGAGGACTACAGGTTGTTGTTCAAAGCCTTTTTTATGTTCTCGGGCAATTTTACGTCTTTGGGCAGGACAGTCAATCCTGGAGCTGAAGCCCCAAACTTTCTCTGTTCAAATTATATAGCTCTACTATGGTTCAAATGATGTTGATTCGGTTTCCAGATTAAATGCATCAATAGCGTCTCTAGAATCTATGTGCTCAAAGCCTCAGTTTTACGGTATCAACCTCAGTTGAAGTGGTTCTGCAAATTATTCCACAGCGCTGGGAGACTGATCAGTAGCCACAGGAAGTGCTTGGTTGCAGCTATTGCTGCTAATGGTGGCTTAACCTGTTGTTGAGTTAACGGGTGATCACACAGGGATTGGGTGCTGCCAAACTTTCTATAAAGAATAAGTATCCAAGTATGGTGTTATTTGTTCATTTAGGGTTACTCTTATTTAGCCCTGGATTCTGAAGATCTGACAAAAACAAGTGCAAAAATGCTGAAAAAGTCCCAGTGCAAATACTTTTTCAATACACTGAACATCTTGAGTTTTAACTTCAGTGCGAAGTGGTCATCACTTAAGTTAGTCATTACTACGACTGCTTTTCAACACAGGTACAGTAAACAATAAGCACCTAAATTCAATGTAGAATAATATGAAACGATAAAAAAGGCTAAATATTTTAAAACTTGTTATGCAATTTAGCGCATCTGATTGTGTTCTGCTTTTCAAAGCACCAGTGTGTATTTGATTTTATAGCACCAGTGAATTACAATCATTAAGTATACAACTATCCATACACTCAGGACCTGCTAGATAGACCTCTCATTATGCACAATATGAATAAAGATAAAGTTAAGTTGCAAAAGTTCTTTGGTTCAAGAGAAATGGATGGTGAAAGAAATGACATAAGACAATGGAGGAAGACTGGGAAAGAAAAGGAAAGATAGATGTAAAAAATAGAGATGTGGCAGTATCTGGGCTGACATTCTCTCCACTCATCTCCCTCCATTCAGCAGCCACCACAGCTCTTCCCACAGCTGCTCCCCAGTGATCCACACTGGCCACTCAATGCTGCTACTCCACAACGTGAGAACTGATCACGGCACATGTCAGCTAAAAAAAACAAGGTACACAGAGAGATTTACAATATCTCTCCTGCATAGAGTTTTGTAAGCCCTTCATTTGATTGACAACACTGAAATTGCTCAAACTTGCACTACGAAATTGAACCCACCTCGTAGCAATTCTTCATGTGCACACACAGTCCTTACACACACCTCCTTGTTGATGACATACACCCGGCGTAAGCTGAAAGCAGAGACATTGTAACGCTTAGGGCTTTTATAAAACTACGGTATCGAAGACTCGTCACATGCTACATACCTGTAGAAACAAAGGCTATTCAGGCACTGTTTGCATGGTTTGTGTACAGAGTAAAGTCTGGTGCAAGGGTATTGCTCCTCTCTGCAATCTACAGAAAAGCAGAAAGAAAAGTAAGTGATTCAAAAGGTAGAACAGCCACCCAATAAAGGGAAAATCTAATTATGGATATATGAATCAAAATGTATTTCATATTCTTACCAAGAGGGCCAGGTTCTGTGGGCTCAGTCTCCAATCCTGAAACACATTGAAATCAGCTTGCAAACGTTAACATGTTTTAATATCATAAACCAGTGAAGTGGCCGTGATATATATTGGTTAATAATAAGAGGATAGCACACCAGACTGTCCAGGACCAGCAAGTGGGTCTAACAGAACCTGCTGCTGAAAGTTTGTGTCCGAGTCCGAATTGTCTGAGGGTTTAAAAACAAGTATGTAAACGACATGTGGTACAGTCCTTAAAATAGAAAGGTAAACACATTTAGAAAAACATTATAAATATGCATCTCACCTATGCCATAATCAGGTCCATAGTCCTCTGTAAACGTACCGATTACAAAAAGGATTAGGTTATTTGTCATATTAGATTATTAAATTGCTTTGTGATGTGAAGGGATGTGGAGCAAGATGTGACACAAATTAAAGCTTTGTTGGCACACTTACACTGATATAAATTACTCACCCAAAACATATGGGTCTTGGAAGAGCTGGGCAAGCAGCAAAACTGTCAAGATATTTAAAATCAGACTGAGGGAAAAATAGCTTTCCGGCATTCTATACTGTGCAATTCCGTTTTACTGTAATTGTTTCACTTATCTGTTGAATATTAAACATAGCTACTGTGAACAATGCAGATGGATTGGACTCACCTGGCATGGAAATAAGTATGAGAACTTTCATGGTTGCTCTATGTAAAAGTAGACAGACACTATGGGGAAGAGAGTATAATTAAAAAAAGTGAAAAAGAATAAAACGACTTTCTAAGAAAGCTCGTATAGTCTTTTTTACTAAGAGATTTATTTATAGATCTGTTTATTTCAACATCACTCTTGATTGAACTCTCCTTTCACACTCCCATATTTAGTGCCCTTCATGAGCTTTCCAAGATCCCTATCTTCCACTGTCCTTGTTCACATCATCCGTCCCCTTTCCACTCAAATTTCCACTCTGCCCTCCTTGGCCCAAATATTAATGAAATGGAAAAGGGAGCTCTTTGACAGGAAGAAAGAAATGTATGTCTGTCAAAAATATGTGTTTTTCTACTTTGCTCAATTCTCCATACTACATCAAAACTCTCTGCACACTTAGGTCTGCATTCCAGGAAAAGAACCACTGAGCCTCAACAACCCACCCCTTTCTCCCAGTCTCCTAAATCCCTCTTTCCACGTCTTTCATTTCCCTTCTGTGGTCCTCAGTGGTCATTTTCTTAAACCCCCTTCCCCCTTCCAGCTTGTTCTTTCTCTTTGTGCTACAGATCGCCAGATTTTGTTATTGCAGAACACTAAAATGAATACTAACAAAAGGTAATATGTTAAAAACACAAAAAAAACCTAATTAACTGGAAATAGACTAAACCTTGTTGGATATAAACAAAGTTTTAATATGTTTCTTCTTAATAGTTTTTATGTAAAAAGATGCAATACACTTTCCTCCTTCGGCCATACTGTACTCAAAACAGCTACAAAGAGCTTAAGTAGTTTTATTCTTGTTTATACTTTGTGGGGCTGCCTTTGGTAAGCTTAATGTGGGTAAAAATGTAATTGAAGTATATGTTTGCACGCAGATTCTACTAAGTGTGTATGTTTACTCAGACATTCCTCTTGTGCATCACAGTGGCTCTCGGAAACCATATGTTTTCACAGCTCACATCTGGGAGCTATTAGACAACCCCAACCCCCCCACTTCTCCAAACTAGGCGTCAAATACCCCCCCCCCCAACCCCAACACACACACATCTTGATAGTTTTTGGTGAAACTCAATTATACTTGTATTTGCAAGTCCATCTCAATTGTATTATTGTTGCCACAGACTGCAATCACACACCGTGACACATACACTCTACACACATGTTCTTTGGTTAACATGGCAGACCACATGTCATCACATAAGTCCCTTTGCATACAGTTCTTAGTGATCACAAACATCCACCTTTTAGCTCAATTAAGCCTACATTGTTGCATGCAATATGGCAGATTTAATTACAAGGCAGGCCTAGTAAATTTTTTACGATCATTTGTCAAATATTTCATTGAGTTTATAACATGACTGGCATGAGAAGTGTTATTTCTTGTAATTACATGTTCTACAAGCAAATCTAATTACGATAAATTTTCAAATCTCACCCAAATACTTTCTCCGACGACCCAGTTCTGTGTTCACTGAGTGAATGGAGGGACTTTCGCCACATTTGCAACCCAGTACCCCTGTCTCCTCCCTAGTTCGATGATGCCACTGTCCGAACTAGGCCACCCCTACCAACCGTAATAAACGCGCTTCCTTCAAGGATTATTCTATACGCATTAAACTTTCTTCACGTCATGTGGAAACCTGTCAAGCTGATTAAAACACTGAGAACCCACTGATACTTTAGTGTGCACAGTGGATCAGTGAAAAAGTTTTCCGTTAACAATTAGAGGGGATACATGTCGTACATTTTTCAAATGCTTCTAGAAATGGCACGTGTGGTCCTCCAAGGCCCCAAATGATAAAGACAGAAAATAGAATAATGATGAGGTCAAACACAATGTTAGGTGGCATAAGTTTTTCCAAAGCTCTTATTACAGTTTTGGCTTATTTGACTTTTATATTCAAACAGAACAATGTGAAGCTTCGTATTCTAAGTGAAGCAACATGTAAATAAATAAATACACACATGATTTAGTCTTCGATTACTGATAAGGGCCCTGTGAAGTCAAATGGTATGTTTATTACATGATCTGTAGGTCATGTCCTGAGTATTCATTGTGTCCACTAAATATATCTGCTTGGAGGCCTATAGTTAACAAATTGGCAACAGGTCATTATTCTAAAAATAAATTTGATTCGGGAAAGGAGGTGATTGCCAAATAATCTCGTAATCTGTAACAAACGAGATAGAGCATAATGAGAAAATAAATAAGAAACAAATGGAAAAAAACACCATTCATGTTCCCTGTAAATCGTCAAATACTGACAAAAAAAAAGCGCCGATACAAACTGCAGGTGGATGCACGCCCGAAAACTATAATATCTAGTTGGAAAGAAACCAAGTTCCTAGCAGATGCAGCCACACTTTCGCAAATTAACACTGGATATTAATGTAATATATTTATTAAATAATTTTATTATAATTCCATTTTATAAAATCACATTCCTTGATCGTGAACACGTCATGCTTTGATGTTAGTAGTTAATCTGGTATTCACTGCCTCGCGACATAACACGTCAGGAATTTACAGAACTGGAATGGTCTGTGACTGGGACCATCTTGAAAGAAAAATAATGTCCCGTTTGAGGTTGGAAATACCTCTGCCGTTCCAAAATGAAACCCTACGTTGCAATAATTCCTTAAAGCTGCAGGATATTGGATTGATTGCTGATGTTCGTGAGGTCAATCAATATGGAGGAGGGATAATATTAGACAGTGTGCAAAGCGAATAAAAACAATCAGCACCATCACTTTGAACATTTTGGGCAATCATGGCTGTGGATGACCATCATTGAATTGACATCAACGCAAGAAGCTATGAACCAATAAACATATAAAAAATGACATATACAAATAATGTAGCAAATAACAAAAACAAAAAATTATTGCAGGTATGAAAGCTATGCATTTATTTTATATTAAAGTCTCCTAATGGTATTATGGGAGAGCTTAAGAATCACAAATACTTCAAATGTAGGTGAGCCTGCAGCAAATATAACAGAAATGCAAACCCTGCACCTGACCAACAGGCATGAACCAGATGAGTCAATATTTTATAGTATGCATGGTATCTATCTCAAATGCAACACACTCTCTTACTCTCACACACACAAACATGCATAAATAAAATACCATGCTCTCTCACAATCCAACACAGACTATTCCAATTCCCCGTAAGTTAAGTGTTCCTTGTGCTGGAGTGTGGCGGTACTGAAGCTGACAGGTGTGCAGGCCCGTCACTACAGAGAATTTGAATTAACATTTCATTTAAAGGGCAAATAGAAGAAAAGCCAGAATAATTCCAACAAGGCATTTAAGCGGTAGCGGATTTCTTCTCCTTGTAGGTGGCCATCATCTTCTTTATCTCGGCTATTGCCTTCCCTGGGTTCAACCCCTATTAGGAGGGGAAATTGTCAAAGTTATGAACCTAAATAGTTAGGATTCAAATAAAGGATATAATGTATAAGAATCCATCAGTTAGACATGTGGTATAAATTTAATATGACCCCTCATTTTCAACTTATGCAGGTGTAATAAATAGTGTTGGGTACATAGGTGAGCAGCAGCAAAATGGATGTAGATTGCATAGTACCTTTGGGCAGGTCTTAGTGCAGTTCATGATGGTGTGACAGCGGTAAAGAGAGAATGGATCCTGCAATTTGGACAGGCGCTCCTCTGTAAACTCATCACGTGAGTCAATCATCCAGCGATAGGCCTTAAAAATAAAAAAAACAATGGATAAACGTGACAGCTTGTTACTTGGACAGCAAACATTTTTATTTTTAGATTTAATTCTAATTCCTAAGACGATACACTCACCTGCATAAGGACGGCAGGTCCCAGGTATTTGTCTCCATTCCACCAGTAGCTGGGACAGCTTGTACTGCAACAGGCGCACAGGATGCATTCATACAGCCCATCCTGAAATAACATGAAGTACATTTTCACATCACTGTTGCACTCAAGATATGAATGGCAGAAACAAAAACATTATTGATAATGCAGGCCATTTTGTTATACCAGCTTTGTCCTGTCCTCCACAGTCTGCAGGTACTGTTCCTTTCCTTCATTTGTCTCATCCTTCTTCTTTAAGTAAGGCTCAATTGACTTGTACTGGGCATAAAAGTTACTCATGTCCTACAAAAAAATTATGATCCATTCTTAAACGCACCCAGGCACAAACTCTGATTAGGGTCAATGTGGTGTGTGTGTGAATATATGTATATACATTTGAAACAACTGATTTCCCAAAAGGCAATCCATCACTGAGAAGTCTATTGAACATTTGTATTAAGATCAAGACGCTCCAACAACAGATCGATGTTAAATATTTGAAGGATACTCACAGGAACCAGGTCCTTGACCACGTACATATGAGGTAGGGGGTATATCTTTGAGGGCTTGCTAGTGTTGGTATCAATCTTGTTAAGACACGCAAGTGTGTTACCTCCATTAATGTTCATAGCACAGGATCCACAGATACCTACAACAACAACCACCACCACCACCACCACATTGGTTTAATTAAATATGAAACATTATACTCGCAACATTTTTGCGCAGCAATAAAACGAAAAGCTTTTCTATAAATGTTTCTCCCTGTCTTGATAACATAGAAACCTTCCCAGGCATTAGATCTATCAGCTTTTATACCACTTGATGCTTGTTTTTCTACAAAATATGGATTATATATATGTGCCTGAATTTTAAATTACTGACCTTCTCTGCAGGATCGGCGGAAAGTCAAAGTTGGATCCATTTCATTTTTTATCTTGATGAGCGCATCGAGTACCATGGGGCCACAGCTGTTTCAATAGATTTAACAAGCCGTGGGAGTTAATCTTTTTTAAAAACAGGACTGCAAAAGGAATATTTAAGAGCTTTTGTAAACTATAGGAGCAGAATTGATGGCTTTATATAAATTTAGGGACTTAAAGATCGCCCAGGTTTTACTTAACAGCGCCACTTTGACTGTACAATTTTGCAGAGACAGTGAAGGAGAATCAGCCTTAATTAGCCTTAATACCATCAGCCTTAATACCAATTGATGTCTGTTTTTGGAGAGTGCATAATGTTTCTTTACTAGTTTTAAGTTAACCATTCGTAATTCTGTAATTGTCACCAAGCAATAAGCTGAATTGTGAAAGGGTGAACTGGAACACTATCCATATCACAGGTGAGATGACAAAGTGACCTCTCTGCTTTAGGTGGCTGACAGTTCTAGCATAGCATGATTATGGCATGGTGAAAAAACGAAACTCAGAGAATACTATTAAATCAATTCCCTCCTGTAGACATGGTCCAAACCTGTACTTACGTGTTGAGATCTATATCATAGGTCTGCATGCGGGGCTTGTCTCCCTGGGTATCTGGGTCCCAACGGTACACCTGAAACTTCTTTATTCTGGGCTGTTGTGCTGGAGCAGCAGCAGTCTGGGCATATCGAACAGCCTGAAAGTGAAAGTAAATGTAAAATAAAACGAATGGAGGAACAGAATAGGTAATTTTAAATAACTACATATTAACACCATGACTCAGGAACTAATATAACATTTAAAGGTTGAACCAGTTTAAGTGCCTCGTTACAATAAATTGCTGGTTTAGCGTCTAGCTCCGCGTCACACAATGTGTTATCACTGTTATGCAAGCCTTTTTGACAGTACAAAGACGTTAGCTCTTCCCTGACATTTTTTTTATAATTACTAATGACAAACCTATCCGTGAGTGAGCAACAGTGACGGTAGAATTAGCCAGCTATATTCGCGCAACTGCGCTGGCAAACAGATTGCTAGCAAACGTTACCTTGGTTAGTAACGTTGCCATAATTTGTAAACGTTACTGGTCTTATCATCTGATAAATGACTACAGCCATTAGACACAGCCTAGGCCTAGAAGAACATACTTATTTTATAACGTTAGCTCTGTATAGTGATACTATTACTAGTCGCGTCGCGAACATACACATGGTTACGTTAACTAAGCTAACCTCAGGGAACGTAAAATAAAATTAGCTGATAGGGATAATGTGAGCATTTGCTTAAATTGTTTTTTAAATTATTTTTGCTAACGTTGAATACGTTTTGTTGTTGTTGTTGCGTTAGCAGGTTTGGTTAACAAACGCGTGGATAGTGCCGAGGTTGTGAATCTGCGTGGGCCTTTCAGCTTAAATTAATACATTTAATAGTTTATATATATGATAACGTGACCATATCTTAGAATAATGACATTTTAATAAATCAACATACTAACTGTCCGGCGGGCGAGTGGAATGCTACCACACCATAGCGACCCAAGGACGACAGACACACAGCCGACATCTTGAAGTTTCTCTGACCTCTCTTGATTGTCAACACAGCTATTGCAGAATTAACTTCCGGTTGAATATTTCGCAATAAAAGTGAGAACATGTGAAAGGATTTTAACCATCAGGCAGAAAAAAATATTTTGCCTGTGAATCGTCGATTTAGTTCGATTCAGTTTCTTAATAGACAATTAAAAATAAAAAAAATTTTTCCCAAGTTTATAGACACAAAATGTACACATTCACAGGCGGCGATAAATGAGACGTGGTCTGAGGACTTGTATTCTGTAGGCCTAGATATGTCCATCTGCTCTCATTTATTACAGAATTACAGAAAAGCAGTGTCAGTTTAAATAAGATGTGGTACGAGACATGCCAACACCACCTGTTGCATACAAACGCTTCGCATATGCATGCATGTTGATGTCTGTGACACGAATGCTTAAGTTATAGGAGAAGTGAGTTAAAGGCTAACAGAATAGGAAGCGTTCATATGCAACAAAGCCTTTTCTCGAAGGCAAAACTCGCGCAGTAGTCTGAATCGCATTCTGTGCGTGCTACATACTAAATATGCCCGGAAAATGAGTTCACATTTAGTAGGCTATGTTACAGATGCACAGGCTGTGTTCGGAATCGCCTACTTAAATACTATCTACTACATACTCAATGAGCACATACTGCATACTGACTACTTAAACAGAAGTCTAGAATCTACTTTTTTTACAAACATTCGATTATATTGTTAGTATACTCAACTGGAACATGTGACCAAAACGCTAAATTTTTGTAATGCTGTCAAAGCTAGAAGGAAATTGCCAAATTGCATTTTGGGGCGTAAGGCATCGTCTAGGAACCTCTCTCGGGTACTCAACATTTCCACAAATTTGAGTATGTCATCCGGGAACTTTTTCCGTACTCAAATTTCACATATTGTTGGCATACTGCCTGCTAATTTTCGGTCAAATTGAGTATGTTAAGTATGCATAGTAGTCGATGCCGAACACAGCCACAGTCTGCGATTGAGACCGCTTTGATTCCGAACACAACCTCGGTACACACCGATCCCTCCAAAGTATCGCGAGATAAGAGCCGCGTGGGGACAGTACAATTCCGGGCTAGTTTAAGGTCATATAATTTGCCGTGTTCATAATCGGGTGCAAAAAAATTATAGAACAATAAAATGGTTTTTCTGACATTATCATGTTGGATTCGGAGTCGTGGACCTGATAGATACTGGAAGGTTAAAGAAGTTCTACAAAATGCACGGGTAAGAATCAGACAATTCCCTGGCATGATGAGAAACCTTCGACTGAAGTCCTGGACACTGAGACAGATTCAGGACTAAATCAGCGAAACGTTGCTTTAGAGACTGTAGTCGTCTGACAACTAACTAACTAGTATTAGTTTAATAGTTTTTTCAGGCTGCCGAGTTGTCAGAATGACAAATTAATCCGTTTTTTTTCACATATTCTATTTTGTGGTTTTCTTATCATGCTCTGATGTTATTACAACTGTTCTAACTACTAGGCCTAACTGTCACAACTCTCCCACTGCCCATTGTCTCTCTTTTCAGCATTTCCGAGGCAGAAAGAATCGATGCTACAGCCTGGCAGTGCGGGCTGTGCGAAGAGCTTTTGTCTACGCAACCAAAGCTCGTATGATCAAACGACGTAACATGCGAACGGTAAGATAAGCAGGGCAAATGGTTTATTGGTGCAATATTCAAATGGATATAGGCTACAAATGAGTATTAAACTAAGCCCTGCTTAGCACTGTAAAACCAAAATAATAATGCACACCTGTCAGAATTTGTCTACATTTGTCAAAAGCTGTTTCAAATAGTATTCCCATAAAGGTCTTCTGTTCTTAACTATTCTGTTGTTTTTTTGGCACTCAACTGTTGTCCATCATATCAAAATTGTAGGTACTACAGTACGTCTGTACTAAAATTATTTTTGGTAGCAGCAACAATGATTAACTTACCCTGCGCATACTGTACCATAGAGGCCTAGCACTTAATTCATGCAGGGTGTCTCACATTGCCTCCTGTCAACTTCCAGAATGAGACCTGTTTTCAACAAAGGGCATTACACCCGTGCAATACCAGTCACTATGTCATGCGTTCAAAGCAGAGACCAAAAATGTGGCTCTCTCTGGTTGTGTGTGGCTACCTTTTACTGATAAACACGTTATCAAATTGTCTGTAGAGTTTAGGGGAAATATACACCCTTCAAAGATAAAATGTCAGTAGATGAAAACTCTTGCTTGTCTAAGAGACACTATGTGTTGCATGCAATTGGTACCACCACCCAAACTATTATTTTAAACTTTTCATATTCTGGGGCAGGCCCGAAGGACAATATTAGCTGTTCACACCCTGTAAAGGGTGGCGATGACATTTAATTTAATTTGAATCCTTTTTTTTACAGCTCTGGATCTCACGCATAGCAGCTGCATCACGGGAGCATGGCTTGAAGTATCCCGCACTTATGCACAACCTAGTAAAGGTCAGTAAGCCCACACATGACATTACACTCATCTTCCGTGCATTTTAGTGTATAGCACTGTGTAGACATTTTTGTTTTGTTTAACCCTGTCAGGTAATTTTATAAACCTTTCAATTGATTTATTGTATTTTTCCATACAGAGTAGCGTTCAAGTCAATCGACGTGTCCTTAGTGATCTAGCCATCACAGAACCTCGGTCATTTCTTTCCCTTGCAAAGCTGGCTCAAGCACGCCGAGAGGAAGGATTCCGTGCGGCGTTGGGTGATGGCAAAGAGCTTCCCGGTGTCTTGTCCCGTGTAGTTCTACTTCAATGATTGACCAGTCCACATTCATGCATTCTCATTTGATGAAAAATTCATTTTCTACACAGCCACACACATTCTCTCCTGTAGTTTGACCAACGCAGTGTCCCGCAGCAATCCCCCCTTTTTTTTCAGTGAAAAATAAAGACTTAATCATGACAGCCACTATCCTAACTATCCATACCACATTGTATTTTTGTGAAGGTTTCTGGTGCATTAATACCTGGTGGTAAGGAAGGAAGTTGACACACTTGTATTGCCTTTGTTTTTATGTAAATATGTGTTACTATATTTAACCTGTTAAAATTGTTATTATACAAATGTTTATTAAGTTCATTAAACATTTTGTTTATATATCCAGAACTATGTCTTTTTACGTATATCATTGTAATTTATAGTTCCGCAGTATGATACGTTTTTGCATAATATTAATCTTTGATGTTAGCTGTAACTAAATGTCGAAGCCCATAGGCTATGTGTAGAAACGCAGGCAAAACCTCCAACAACACGAAACGAAAGAGCGCGGTAGATTTGAGTGAAAGTGAGGCCACCATAGCCATTGTGAGCGTGGTTATATCAATGACCTTTGCTATGGACAACCAATAGGAAGATAAAGTGTTAGTGTCCAATCACAGATACTTTCATTCATTAAACAGATCAAATCGTTTGCGCATGCGTGAATAGTTGCAGCGTGACACTAGTGTCGGGATTTGAGGAAGTGGGGCTGTCAAATTTCAGTGTTGCCCACACCTCATCTTTCGGCCCCTGAAGGATTCGAACTACTGCATTCTTCTTACATTAACGTCAAGTATGTCCTGGCTGTTTGGTATAAACAAGGGGCAACCCGAAGCACCACCTGAACTCCCGATTCCACCACCACCACCTCCACCGACTGGGGGCTCCAGTAGCGGTGGCGATAGACCCAAGGACAAGTGGAGCAATTTTGATCCCACTGGATTGGAGCGAGCAGCTAATGCAGCGAAAGAACTCGATAAATCGCGTAAGTTATGAAGGCAAATCCATATGCCTGAAATAATATTATTGTACGTTTGGCTGGGTAGGATTTTGCAAGTCATTCGATACACACAAGATAATGAGTGGTTCCCCCGGCTCAGTGATGCTGATGCAACATATTGTCCCTCTGGCTCCTAAAACGCATTGCTCATGCCTGGTGGTGACCTCGTAAATACTACACGACAACTGAGAAGATTGCAGTTGTACGCTAGTACTGCGACGCCTCATTGTCAGTCTGTTAATTTAGTCTGGGTTCATTCAAGGTGAAATTCAGAGGTCAACATAGTCTGCTGTACAACTTGCATCAGGCACTATAACCTTTAATCTATTTCACGTTGTTGAATCAGTAGGCTTTTCAGATCACCTTTAGTCTGTACATGGCTTTAATCTTGAATTCATCTATTTTTCATTATATTCACTTAAGGACATGCCAAAGAGGCTCTGGACCTGGCTCGAATGCAGGAGCAGAGTGTGCATTTGGAACACCAAAGCAAAATAAAGGTATAGTTCTGAGTGAATACGCCTATTGGTCCTAAAGTCAATTATGAGTGAACACTGTCGCAAACACTCTGTTCAGCACAATATTATTGACGTTTCTCCAAAGATTTTTTTCTTCTGTCCGGATGACAGGAGTATGAAGCAGCAGTGGAGCAGCTGAAAGGGGAGCAGATACGAATTCAAGGAGATGAGAGGAGGAAAACTGTTAATGAAGAATCCAAGCAGCATCAAGTGGTAAGAGGAAAGCCATTGAAAAGACTTGACTATGGCTGTTCAAGCATATTTATTATTATTTTATAAGCAGGATATATAGCTTTTTTTTCATCCATGATTTGACCTTTCCTCTTTTTTTTACAATTGTAATGTATTCATTATAATACATGACTCATGGTTTTGGTTATAATGCTGAGCCAACAGGGGGTGCTACATACTTGTCAATGTGATTACCTTTTTTTTTCTTTTTTAACTTTCAGAGAGCTCAGTATCAAGACAGGCTAGCAAGACAGAGGTATGAGGATCAACTCAAGCAACAGGTAAGGTTGTCTGATATATATATATATATATATAGCCATAATTAAAAATTATGATCTGCCCAGAATAGTACAGCACATCACTTTTCTTTTCTTTCCTTTCGTTACAGCAAGCCCTTAACGAGGATAACATTCGCAAACAGGAGGAATCTGTACATAAACAGGAGGCAATGAGAAAAGGTACTGACTGATACACTGGTATCAAGGCCTCTTAGAATCCTGAACGTGGTAATGTGTTTGTCTTGGGCTAAACACTACAGCAATATCGCAAAATAGTGCTTTCATGGATGGAAGATAGAATGATGTAAGATTGTCCAGTTGGTAATGGCAGCAAATTAACCTGAAAACATGACACTACACTTGACATGACGTTTTTCAAAGAATAAGAGGTCTTGTCCTTAGGGTTGGAAATTATGCTATTGGTTCAAAGTATCGTTATCAATTATCAAAATTCAGCTTTAATTTTTTTTTTTTATATTATATTTCCTTCTGCAGCAACAATTGAACATGAGATGCAGCTGAGGCACAAGAACGAGCTACTGCGCGTGGAGGCCGAGTCGAAAGCACGGGCCCGTGTGGAAAGGGAGAATGCCGATATAATCCGCGAGCAGATCCGTCTGAAGGCAGCAGAACACAGACAGACTGTTCTAGAGACTATACGGTAGGACAGACCAGCAGTCCTGATCCCTGATCATACAGCTATTGGTTTGATTGGCAGACCTGACCTTTACGGGACTGTTTTTCTGTTTTTGTGAAAGGACTGCAGGTGCAGTGTTTGGAGAGGGCTTCCGGGCCTTTGTGTCAGACTGGGACAAGGTTACAGCCACGGTGAGAACTGGTGACTATTGTAGATGGACAGTGTTCAATGACTACTTTCTGAAAACCTACCTTGAGTTTCCCGGACTGTCACTCCCACTTTGCTCAATTCTCCTTCTATATCACCAGGTGGCAGGATTGACCCTTTTAGCTGTCGGTGTGTACTCAGCCCGCAATGCAACAGGTGTGGCAGGACGCTACATTGAGGCCAGGCTTGGGAAACCGTCATTGGTCAGAGAGACATCACGCATTTCTGTGGGGGAGGCGATTAAGCATCCCATCAAGGTACCGTAAAAAGTCAAGTTTTCGCTCATTATCTGTGGTAGTGATTGCCTTCTAACCACTTGTCTGTTCCCATTTGTCTTTTTAGATGGCGAAGCGCTTGAAAAGCAAACCACAGGATGCCCTTGAGGGAGTTGTGTTAAGTGTAAGAATCAGTATTTCAACTTGATTCCTTGGCAAGAGAATTGCAATGTTTCTTAATATTTAGTTGTTCAAAAACATTCATTTGGACCCTCAGCCATCCCTAGAAGAGCGTGTGCGTGACATAGCCATAGCAACTAGGAATACAAGGCAGAACTATGGCCTCTACAGAAACATCCTTATGTATGGCCCTCCAGGCACTGGAAAGACACTATTTGCCAAGGTACGCTACAAACATCTATGTAAGAATTAAGATTTAGATTGGGTGAATGGAATACCACATATAACACTTAAAACATTCAAGTGATTACTTAGTTTAAGTTTTACAACGGCATTGAATGTGCATATTGCAAGGCTTCTGTCCTTGCTTTAAGTAGAAGTTGGCAGTACACTCTGGCATGGACTACGCCATCATGACAGGTGGGGATGTGGCACCCATGGGCCGGGAGGGTGTGACTGCCATGCACAAAGTCTTTGACTGGGCCAATACAAGTCGTCGTGGGTATGTGTTCTCAAATGAGCCACCATTATATTATTTGATGTTGCCACTAAATCTTCAGTGTGTAGCAGTAAGGCAAATACTAAAGTCATCCTCTTTCCATTTTTTAAACAGCCTGCTGCTTTTTGTTGATGAAGCTGATGCCTTCCTACGTAAGAGATCAACTGTAAGTATTTCTAAATTATGAATTAGTAGATCTGTTGATATGACAATAGCCTTGCCTCACATGAAGATTAATAGTAGAAATGAATATTCTATATTGTTCATCTGCGAGAACAAGACAGATTTGCATGCAAATGCCCATGAGCATACATTTCACACTAGCTTTAAGTCCAAAATAGGCAAACCTGCAAGCACCTAATTATTTTAGTTGGTACTCTACAATACTGTCTAGGTTCAAATTCAGATTTCTTAATTACACCCTGTTTACCTCTGTTTTAGGAGAAGATCAGTGAAGATCTTCGTGCCACTTTAAATGCATTCCTGTACCGCACTGGAGAACAAAGCAACAAGTTAATACCTATTTCTTTTTAATGAAAGAAACACACCAATGTTATGTTTTTAATGAATCCTCTTGACCCTGAACCCCCACATACTTTCATTACCAGGTTCATGTTGGTGTTGGCCAGTAACCAGCCAGAGCAGTTTGACTGGGCAATAAATGATCGCATAGATGAAATAGTAAATTTTGCTCTGCCGGGTCCTGATGAGAGGGAAAGACTGGTACGACTCTACTTTGACAGATACGTGCTGGAGCCAGCCACTGGAGGAAGGCAGTAAGTCCTACAACCACATAGCCACACAAGGGTTTAATCTCTTTTGCGATGGCTTTTGTAAGTTCCAGAGATCCATAATGGAACAGGTGCCAAACACAAGTTATTGGCTTCACTCAGACACTTGTGTGATCATTTTAAACAATGAACAAATACGCTCTTATATCTATAGTCATCAGATGCTTTAAAGATTATTTTAAAAGTGTCTCATGTATAGTTTATTACAGCAAGAAGTGTGATCACAGCTGCTAAGGATCATAGCTGCCATGATGATCGAAGATAGGATCATCTGTTTTAAATTGTAATTAACGTATTTGAACCCATTTTAATATACACAGGATAAGATGTTATAATATCCATTATGCCATATTCCAAGATGAGCACTTCAAAAGACAATATTTTAGAATGGACTTGGGTTGAGAGCAGATATGTCATTGGGGT
>JAVQIZ010185958.1:0-13494 GCA_036023535.2 Galaxias brevipinnis
ATATATATATATATATATATATATATATATATTTTAACACTTCTTTTTCTCACTTCCACAGTATATTGCCCCAGAACCGGCATTGGTTACATGCCAACAGGCTCTCTTATGTTAGCAACATAGTTAAATTAATCATATACTATGACATGATTCCAATTCAATGTGGCTACGATTGTTTTGGACAAAGGCCAAGAACGCAGTGATGCTACGGGTTTACGTCCCCTATGAAAAGCTGCCTTTGAACTAAGGAAGCTTGGCAGTTTAAAGGCAGGTGTCACCCTACCCCTCCTACCAACCAGCAGGATGCTGGCCTAGATATTTCTTTCTTCAATTCACAGGTAGCAACCCTCGACCCCAAGCGTTTTATCATGCTTCCCAGGCCCATCTGTTTGGAGCTTTTCTCTTTTTCTTTGAATGCTCAAATGATTTGACAATGAGTGCATAGAACATTGCATGTTCATGAGAGCTTCCAAGGTGCTGAGACAAGGTGTTGATTTGAAAAACTACTGAGAGTGGTCCTTTTGATGTTTTGGTTTTATTGTAATTAGCTTTGAAAGAAGGGTGAGCAGCCATTATATATTTTGGGAATGGTAGGTGGAACAATGCCTTTGAAGTTGGTAGATGTCAACGGATCAAAATGACCCTCAAAAACAAGAGCTTGAAAAGGAATTGTTCTTGCTTTTTATGGTACAGACCTTATTGTATGAAATATTAATGATCAGGACCTGGCGGTCTGGTGGTTTTGGTAGTTAATAAGTTAAGCTTATGCATAAACTCACTTATGCATAAACTCACTTAAGAGACGGTAACACAAGGAGACAAAGAGAGGTTGCATATGCTATTTCCTACAACTAAAATAGACTTGTTTTGTTTGCCCGTACTTAAATTCTTAAAGGGAAAGGTTTTTGCAGACATTGTTAAATAATATCGAACGCTTGCGAGATGATTTCTCTGTGAACTCTTTGATTTTTCACTTCCAAAACATTACTGTACAGTTAGTGTCTGCAGCTCTGGTTTAAGCGTATCAGAAAAAAAACTTCTCTTTCAAAGTCAGGGAAGAATTTATAACATCACCTCGCACTGTGCTCACATGAAAGAATGAATGTCCTGGGGTTCGGGGCTCCAACATACATCACAAGGCGCTGTTCTTATTGCCTGGCAACCTTAGTTATCAAGTAGGAGAACTGTCACCTGTTCCACTGACAGATGCTAGTCCATTCATCTTGGCTTATAACTGGAGGGGTAAAAATATGCAAACGCCACCCCCTGCTACCTAAAGCAGCCTTACCTGCTATTCAAAGACAGCTCGTCAGGTCATTGGCCACAGTTTAAAACATGACAACGTGTAATACTTGTCTGCCAATGTGTGACCATGATTGAACAGGAAATGCATCAAGCGTGTCTACGTATGTCTATATTGATAAAGTCCATGTATGAGTTAGAGGTGATTGAGCTATCGAAAAAAACTAGGCAATATGAATCCTGTCTGTAGACCGTAATGCAATCTAAACATGTTTGTAATGTAACAATGTAACATTATAATGTTACATGCTGAATGTTCCATGTTCCATATCCAACGTGTGGCTAGGCAGGGTCTATGTACACGTCAAATGAAGAAAGTGTTATCAAAACTTTTCTGTGGCATTTGGAGAACTAGCTTGAACATTGTGCCCTATATTAACCAAAACTTGACATTAGAATAGCATGCTAATTAGAGCAGTATATTGAAAGGTCAATAGAATGCATAACAGCAAATCACTCAACCCCTGGTCCCTAGCCACAGGACACATACCATATCTATTCAAAGAACCATCATTAGCAGAAAGTTGCAATAATTATGTTATGCTACTGTACTCATGGCCGCCAATGTCACTTTAACCAGTATAAATTAAGTGCATAATTCTATTTTAAAATGTTTATATAACTATACAAGTTTATCGGATCTTGAACGAGCAACGGTTCTGTCTTTGTCTTGCCTTCAATTAAACATGTATCATAATCATACATGTATTCTATTTTGAATGCCCCTGTTGGAGAGTTGTTGACAAACATCTAGATAGACCACGTTCATTAAAATTAGGAGTTAGTATTATTAGGAAAGTATTATTGAAAATGTATTATCCATGCTGGCCTGTTGAACTCAAACAAAAGTTTTGTTTCTTTTTTAGTACCTCCGAGGATCACAAATATATCAACCGACATCAATGTGAACGAGGGCAGTAACGTCACACTAATGTGCTTGGCGATTGGCCGACCTGAACCAAATATCATATGGAAGCATCGCTCAGCGAGAGGTAAGCTATTGCCTCTATCAATCTTCATTCCAACCGGGGAGGCTATACTTTGTGAGGAACCTACTAAAAATCTACTGCTGTTACGCTAGAGTTTGATGTTAGATGGTAAAGTCTTGCTTTAAACACTGTATGAAGTGTGTGTGTGTGTGTGTGTGTGTGTGTTTGTCCTAAATTGAGTATGGCTCGTTTCAGAAAGTAATAGTAATAATGATAATGAGTATAATGTCATTCTCACTGTCTTAAAATCAGTGAGTCAACCTGACTTTGTGCAAGACACCAACCGCAAAAGATAAAATAATCACCCATGCAAATATCTTCTTTTTTAGAAGCAGGATAAGGATATCTATCTTTTGGAATGTAAAACTTTTTTAGTGCAGCTGTCAATTATTGAGTTATACTGAATTATGATTTTGGTTGTTTTAGTGATTGTTATGTTTTTAATTTATATAATTGGAATTTAATTTAAAATATATAGCCCTTTACAATTCCTGATAAGTGTTACAATACCCCACGGACATGTCCGTCAGTTGGACCAGGCTCTAAACACTTGCACTAATGATTTGGATGGAGCCCAGAGTTGGTTTGATATGGCTTGTTGGCTGGAAAGCGACAGCCTACAGGTTAAGTAATTTTTTTTTTTTTTTGGCTGCATTTGCGTGTGGGTGGGTTTGCTTGCGTGTGTTCGAATAGTCCTCGGTTACATTTGAACATCCACTAGCATGAATCCTTAGCAACTTCCATAGGATGATTTCTTCAGCCTCCTCGAAAACAACATGAAGACACAGGCTCCAGATGTTGTGCCCTCCCCACACCCCATTATCAGTGTGTAGCCAGCAGATTCATTTCCTCACACTTGAATGGCTTTTAAATACCTCAGCCTCCAACAGCATTGTCATTCTGAGTGTGCCTAATGCAACAATATTTATACTGAATATCACTATTCATCGTATGACTTCAATACTGTATGAAACATGCATTGCAGTTGGTTCCAAAAGGGTAACTGTTTAATAAGAGACCTGATTACTTTGGGCAGATGGTGCCGTTCAGTGATTGGAATTCAGAATAATTAAAAAAGAATTCACTACTTATATAGTGCCTACGTTATCCGGGCAATGGTGATCTAGTCTATTGAGTCGGCAATAACAGGGGAGGGGAAGTCAATGCTCATTTAGTTGTTATTACAAACACCATTGACAGACATGAGGTGGCAACAAAAGCAGTGAATATGAGGCGATGGAATCACTCTTCTGAAAACCAATATGCAGGCCGTAGTTGGAAACCAATGTGTGTGTGTTTGAGATAGAGAGAGATAGGGAGAGAGCGAGAGAGAGAGACAGCGAGATGTGTTAATGTCAGCAGACAGAGATGACGCTGGGTTATCTTACTTGACATTTATGTGGGTTGCACTAATGAAAGGCAAGGCATAAGAGATAGTTGGGTTGTCCTGTGAAGACTTGCAGTAAAAACTTAAATGCTTTCTCTGTAAAGTGACATTTGTTTGGACTGCGCCATTACAGTTACTTTTCCTGTTTGTCCGTGCAGCTGACAGGCTCCTCCCCAAGAGTGTTTATTGTCTAATGGGCTCACACTAAAGGGAACAGGGTTTACTTTGAGCTCCATGTCCCATAAATAAGGTAGAAAACGAACACAAGCAAATGGTCTTCTAAAGGTTTAACTGCCCATTTCCAAATAAGCTACGGTGGAGCAGCTTCGCCATTAAAGGGTTGTGATGCCACTGCATGTCATTGGCCGCCATTGGTTTCCTAGTGGTTACTGATGAGGATGACACCTCACCTTTCTGTGTGAAGATACAGCAAGAATCAGGAGAGAACCATGCTGGTCATTGAGCTTTGAACATAGATCATTCAATAATCATTATCTAGAAACAACTCGACTCTTATGGCATTGATTTCAGTACTAATGGTTATATCAATCATTCACTGATAAAGATTGTTTGCGTTAAATTAAATTAAATTACATTTCAATGCATAGTCATATTTTTAGGCAGAATGTGCGTGGGAGGACAACATAGGCGCTGATTCCATGTTGCTCAAATAATATATGTTGACGTTTCAGGTTGATTTAGTATACTACACGCCTGTGTCTTTCCTTCAAATACGTTGTGGACAGTGTGAATGATTCAGCACTATCCACTTTATCCTTGGCTGCCGGCCACTAAAAGCACTCTATGATGTATGCAAATGAGGAACATTTTTGAATATAAGAGTTGATGCAAAGGTCCAAATGCCTCGATATAACAAATGAAAAGATTGAAGTATCTTGGTATTTAAAATTCTTAAAAGTTTCTGAATTATTTCAAATAGTGGTTGTGTAGGGTTTTTGTGCAGCCTATTTCATGCTCTATCCTAGAAAAAGTGTATCATACTGTAAATTGTTTGTTAGTGTTATTAGTTTCTTTTCCTAGAATGCCAGATCCCCAACATTATGATTTGCAGAAATATTACTATTCCATTGAATATACCATTATTATATTATAACTATAATTATATATAGACAAATTATTATTATTATCATTATTTTATATATTTGGTATATGCCATATATTAATCATATTCTCCGACACAAAGTTTCTCTTGAAGAAAACGTTTTGTTTATTCTTGCCGAATAGCTCTAATTTTAGTCTTGGGAGAGAATATACCAGGACTTCAACGCCCTTGTATCTTTAAACTTGAAGTGTTAATAAATGATTGGCAGCCATGAACCATTGTAGATTAATGTTGTGGAAAGCTGACAGGTACTACTCATGACGGACCATTAGACTTCTATAGAGAGGAAATGTCCAAAATGGCAGTTGCCACCATTTTTCTGTCATTGAGAACAATTAACAAACACTGACAATCAAGCAGTGCCAAGAGACAATCATTTGCTGTACAGGCAAATATGAAATAAAATAGATTTTCATGATGAGTTGTATTATCTGAATGGCCTTTGTATGTTCACTGTCAACTTTTTGACGTGTTTACCACCTTCTGGCAGATGCTAACCTAATTAGTGACCATTTGATGATGACATGTAAGATCATCTGTTACAAGCTAGAAGTAGAAGAGAAGGGAATCGACAGATGTGAATAGTGTATGTGTTGGTGGCCTATTGTCATTTACAGTGCAGTTGGTATTCCCAAAGTACATAGCTGCAGGCTCGTCCATGATGATCACTTAATTAGGAACAGCCAAACTGATTGAAAAACAATATTTTCAAGAAGCCAGATGTTTCACGTGTTTGCTGGTTTCTTCAAAGCATATGGCACAAGCTGTGATTTGTCTTTGTGCGTTTGACATTGAACTATTTGGCACTTTGCGAAATCGCACTAAACAATTCATGAGCAATTTGGGAGTGCACAAATGATACATCAGTCGAGAGATACTGTGGGTAAGAAAAGCATTTCAACCCGTTCACATCTTCTAAATTATGTTGTGTTATTGACAGATGTATATTTAATATAACAACCCACAATGACAAAGTAAAAACACACGTTTAGACTTTGTTGAAAAATTTTAACTAATTTAAAATATAAATATTCAACCGGCATAATTATTAACTCTTTTTATTCAGTCTTTTCCGAAGAAGCAATCAATTACAACTTTGAGTCTTCTACGGTATGTCTCTACAGGCTCTGTGTGTCTGGATTTAGGACTTTTCGCCTATTCTTGCTGGCAGATCCCCTCAAGGTTTTGGGTTGGCCACTCAAGGACATTCAGCAACTTTCTCAAAGCCATTGCAGAGTTGTGTTGGCTGTATCCTTGAAGTTACTGGAACCGGAAAGGTTAACCTTCATCCCAGTCTAAGTTTGTTTGCATTCTGGAGCAAGTTTCTTTCCGGTGCTCCCCTGTATTTGGGTGCATTGGTCCTTCCTTGATTTCAAACCAGCATCCACATCACTGCTGCTGAGAAGAACCACCATGGCATGAAGCTTGCACCGCCATACTTCTCATAGACATAGTATTAGGAGTAATCAATAGTACCTGGGTTTTGTTTAGTTTTTAAATGAACAGGTGAAAACATGTTTTTCAGGAATCCTTTTGTCAGTTGAGAAATGTGTCCAAAATTAGGTATTGCCGGTACATACATACATACACACTCATACCAATGTGTTTACTGTATAAGTAAACCTTATATAAGACTGCTCTTAAAAAAAATTTTGTGACACACCCTCACTCTTAGTTTATTTCAGTATTTGCATCCCTCATCATGAGGTGTTCAGACCCTTCACCGTTCATACTACAAGGCTTTTCTAATGAGATAGTGGCACAAATTAGACTGTGGGTTTCAAGCGATTTGTGATGCAGTTATATTCAGGAATTGTCAATAAGCTTAAGAAGCATCTCTTACTTGTTACAGTCTTCCACTTCAAAATGATCCTTCAATAGTTTTATTTAACTGCAGCACTGTTTGTGGATGAGAGTCCTCCATTTTCTTTCTCAAATTAGTGTTTTGAAAATAACAGAGCTGCTACACCTTATGTTACTGTTGTAGCAATTGTGTCTGCGCTATGTGAAGCTTTTTAAATAATTTACTAATTATCAACAGAAAGAGCTACACTTTGTGCATCTGCATATTGTGCTAGAAACACATTCTGCTTCCCTGAGTTAATCAGTGAGCATAGTTAGTCAAAAGAGCAATGGATGAATGTTTCAATGCAGATATTACAGGTTATCTTAGATGCTTTGGTCATGAAAGACTTACAGGGATCTGGTATTTATTTTTTAGATTTGTGAGATGAGGCCCGTTCTATTTAGCGAAGGCTTTGGCAGTTATAGTTTGTTGCGAAACAATATGCCATACTCCTTTACAGAAATAAAAGGCTGAAATTAATACATTTTCTCTTAAGAACTTAAGTTCATAACTGAATCATATTTTCACAATAGCCACCTTTATTTTCTTTTATGTTGTAGTTCAAAGCTAATTTGCAATGATCAAGCCTCGATGAGTGCTTAGTCTGATGGTGTTTTGTTTATGAAACGGATGTTGCATGCTAAGTTATTTGCTCTATCTATTTTCCATTGAGTCCTTTGTTCTGTTGTAAATAACCTAAGTTTGACATTAATGAGGTTTAATGGGAATTTTAAGTGCAGTTGGCAGTGCGAGGTTCGGACATATTTTAATAACAATAGATTTGTTAGTTTGTTATTCAACCCACATTAATCAGCAAGATGATTGTTTAAAGCTGGCCAATGAACTGTTTACTGATTCGTATATTTCTTTGTTATTTAGTCTTCTTACTTTCTTTCATTTGTTAAATGAATTAGCCCGATGCACTGAAATAGCTTCGGGAGAGTGTGTAGGTGGTGGTTGGCAGTGAGGTGGTAGCGTTTGGGGGGGGGGGCTGTGCAAGGGGGGTCATGGTCTCAGACTTATGCCCACACACAGGTTTTGAGAAAATAGGGGTGCAATGTAGCTGAAAGAATGTCGGAGCTACCGAGTGTTTTATTACTGCATGTGTGCGTGTGTGTGTGTGTGTGTGTGTGCGCGCGCGCGCAAAAGAAAGAGTAAAGGCGAGAAAGAGGAGAAAAATACAGTGAGGGGAAAAAAAAGAAAAGAAGAAAAACTTTCCTCTCAGAGGGTGGTAGTGGTGGAGTCAGAAGGAATGATTAGCGTACAAAAGAGCTCCCCGTGTTCCTCTGAGCGGTGTCAACGGCAAGCCCCTTCACCAGGTGAGAGCCATCACGTATCAGACAGGTGCAAAGCATTCGTACGGAACGGAGCCGGCTTTCCTCCGCTCCGTCATTAATCACCGGCAAATGCGGCTAATTCCTTCCCAAACTTTCATCATTAATAACTCAACGGTTGTAGGCCATTGCACACACATCACACGTAAACACATCCACACAGCTGTCTCTTTTTTTGTTCAGAGGGAGTGTTTGGAGAGTGCGAGAGAGAGATCGAGAGAGAGGGGGGGGGGGGTATCTGACAGTACTGTAGGTCTTATCTCATCTCCTGACATGATTAGCCCACTGGGGGTTACGGCACTCAAACCCCCCCCCATACACACACACACACACCACCCCTCCCTCAATCGGCTCCAGTTTCCTATGTGGAGTCTCTTATGCTACATTTCCACCTAACACTTTTGGTATAGTGCCCTTGAAACCGTTACCTAACCCGTGCCAACCTGTGCCTAACCTTAGATCTGTTTTGCGCTACCACTGCAAACAGATACCCTAAATGTATGTGGTGTTCATAGCCACGAAACCATCAAATACAAAAAAACAAATTCTTTCTTTATACCGGTAGTCTCCATCGCAATCGATGTTTAAAATCGGTGAGTTTGTTTGCATTGGTGTATTGAGTCTTGCAGTTCTCTTTGTGCAGTATTTCTAGGTTCACCTTTAAGACCCTGGCCAGCGTGCTAGGAAACTCAGCAGAGGGGTAACAAAAAACAGGACGGAACGAGTGTTTGTTGTACCATTCACAGCTTTTGCCAATGGAAAATAATTGTTCCAATGTGTTCCAAGCTGATCCAAAAGTAGACTGTTAGCGGAAATGAGGCTCTCGTATCCGCTTCCTCTCCAGTTTTGCATGGGGTGTGAAATGTTGCCCCCTCCCTAAGTGCCAGGTCCAGCATGGATGTCTTAAAGCTTGAAGAGGCTGTTCATTACAACTTTATAAGATGTCATCTGATGATATTCCTTAGAGGAAGGTTTATTAAAGCAACATAGTCATCCTGGCATGTCCCTTTTTCATGGCTCTGAGAGACACTTTTTATTCTAAGATACTGCAAACATTTGTGTTTTTTATGTTTTGTGAAGGAGATGACCATGGACTTGGCATCGATTTGGCATTTTAAATCCCTTGTAATATATTTGAATACAATATCCAAACTTACAGTACACTTGGACATTCATGTATGACAATTTCTCTGTGGAATTTATGTATGGTAACATATTTTATAACCAGGATAATGCACGCTCTGTGGACTCACTACTAACCTAAAGTGTAAATATTCATATATACTGTATGCATGGACGTACTTAGAACTTCTAAGTTGTACGCTTTGTTTTGGTTTTAATTGACAGGTTGTCTAAGATGTGTTACAAATGTATGCATATTGTAGTCAAAGCAGCACTCATGTTGGCAGCTTGAGTTTACGGAAGGCTGCTATCAATCCTGAATCTCCTTTAGTCCCTGAACGCCAAGTTACATGGTGTGGGTCTCTGCCGTGGGCTGTGAATCCATTAAGGCTTTCCTTTATCTAGTTACATGTCGATATTTTAATCCACCATTGGGAAACTTCCCAGCATTGAAAAGCACTGAACGCTGGTTTTGTAGGTGTGTGTGTGCGCGTGACTCACGGACAGGCTTTGCTGTGAAGCGATAATGGCTAACTTGGGCATGAAGGACATGACATTTATTATAAGACCTAAAGCCGATACAATAACGCCCTAGGTGTGTTTTTAATAAAGCCTTGTTAGTCTCCATACTCTGAAGGATAAAGTCCTGTTTAGAATTCAATGGGTGGCTTCGCTGTTTTTCCCCAGACATCTCTCTCCTACAGGATGCTGCACTACAGTTTCGGTGTTCCTCACGTTTTCCGGAGAAATTAAGACATAGTTGAGCTGTGGTTTATTTTATTTCAGTTATCCTTTTGTTTTCATTTACGTTTTGGCACTCAAATTGTTTGTACTCTTTTGTTGTATGAGACATCAGAATATTTTGATATTGTACATATATTCAAAGAACCTGTATTGAGAAATACACATTCATATCACTGCAAGGTAGCACACCACTACCAAACATTTTTTAGGAAACTAAATGGATTGTTATGCTATTGAAAATGTTTCCTTGATACACCAATAAAAGTAATTAACTTTTTAAAATCAAAATCAGGCATTCATTAAGGTTGCATGGACATAATCTTCAATGTTACAAATCCTTGTACAAATATTTCGCCATTAATCTGTAGCATCCTACTACAACCTTGGAGGCCATGTTGCTTCACAGAAACTTGAACAACCTTTACAAAGTGTGATTAAAAAAAATCTGAACTTGCATCATCAAAATGTTCCATTCTATTGTGCATGTTAATACAATAGAACCTTAACATTGTGGCACTGAGTTTTGAAAGTAGATGAATTGGTTTAGAACAAGTATTTCTCCTTGGTGAACACTCCAGATTGCACTGCTAGCCTGCAGATGCTTCTCCACAGTCGGAGAAGACAAGGTAGCACTGTAAGCAGACTGCTTTTAGACCTTATAGAAACTTGTTAACTGTACCCAGATGCAGAGGCAGCTGTGTTTTTAACTGATCTGATTAATAATGCAGCGAGCCTTAGAGGGTCTTCAGACCTGCAAGATTCTCCTTCTTCTCTAGTTCAGTAAAGACAGATTTCCCATTCAGCTCATACAATATAAATACGCATACTTTTTTAGTCAACAAGACCATTAAAGGCAGAATGATTATTGGGAGCGCTAGATATTCTTAATATTTGGGCGTTTGAAATACATTTTCTTCAATGTTTTAAGCTGAATCATAAGCCTTTAAATGATTTGTTTAAGTGCCAATACACCTCAAGCCGCATGAAGCGTAACAATGAAAGTTGCATTAGATGCAGCACTTTGCAATTTTTGCCACTGTTCAGTGGTGATCGAAGTTTGAAAACTGGACAATGGAAATGTATCATACAAGCACACATCATTTGTGGCCCTATTACAACATAATTTCATTAGCTGGAACAATGGTGGTACTTTGCAAGGGCTTTTTAATTTACAGCCCTGTATCAATTTGAAAGGGTCTGATGAGGCAAAGCACCTATTGATTGATCATTGTTTTCTGAAAAAGGTCATGCATTTGAAATGAATGAGCCAGGAGAGGGAGACGGTGGAGAGACTTAGCGATTAAATTATGACATTAAGGGAGGGGGGTTACTCGAGTAGTGTTGAAGTGGAACAAACAGGGTGATCAATGTGGCCAGAGTGAACCCAATCATGAAAGGTCTGAGGAGCTAAAGAGGAATTACTCCGCTGTCAAAGAAGCCAGGCCACATGGGGAGAAGCAGGCCAATCCAGGGCTGCAGTCATCATAACCCAATGTGATACTTTAGCTCACTGCTAATAATGCTCTCAGTGTCACCAAGGCACACAGAAGCAAACTCTACCTTACACAGGCACACATAAAGGTACTCACACTTCCTATTGCTTAGTTACCACTCAGTGTGCAACTGTATGGAAAGTGTCAGGCAAATTTAGAATAGACGATATCAGATTTCACAGACATCTGGTAGTTTTATATTATCAACAGTTGTTCTCGTCTTCTTTACAGTGTATTGTCTTTTTTTAAAGGTAGAAAAAGGCCGCTCATTCCTTGCTACTTATTGTTCTTGTGCTTTTTTATGAAACACTGAATGGAACATTTTGTTATATCAAAAGTTCTTTGGGGTCAGACATGAATATGATAATGTTGGTGCTCAATAGGTGGCAGAATGCCAGAAAGATATAGATTTTTCTGTGGATCATTAAAACCTTGTAAATACATCAGTTGGCCTCTAGATAGAGAATTTCAGGGAGCTAGTCTTCGTAATCCAAGTACATAAACTGAGAAATATGTTACAGTATGATTATTACATTCACAGGGAATACAAGAGGGTTCACCCTTTTATTTATCATTGTCCCTAATGCTTTGAACTGTACATGTCTGTGTAACCTGGATAACTCAAGTGTGACCCTAGTTGCTAAATGGTTAAACAATGGTAGTATGTATATTCAGCACTGGTGCGAGACTATTCAGGGTTTTTTTCTGGAGGCCCCTTGGAATATGCTCAAGCCACAGCTTTTCTTTCTCCATGTGTTATTTATCAAATGTTAAGGTAACCTACTTAAATTCAAGTGACATAAATTGTTTCCACCTAAGTATGCTGTTATCCTGTCATAATTAGGGCATTGCAAGATAAAGTGTAACCATTTTTCAATAAACCATTTTTTAATACCCTGCTAAGGAACTTAAAATTGTTATCGCCATATATCAAGTTGAACTGTCCCCATTCTGTCAATGTTTTGGATGTGTAAGTACTTGTACTTTCTTGGCTTAGAGTGGATAGTTTTTCTTTTTTTCTTTTCTTTTTTTTGCCTCCAGAAAATATGGGTCAAACAAGTGCATACCGAAGCAGATAGAGTTTCAAATGTAAGATTTGTTTATGTTTTGCCTCCCTATTTCTCATCTGTCTGAGGGAGGTGTAACCTTTTACATTTCTATTGGTTTTGCTGGAAATGTGAGAATAAAAGAAAAGAAACATTAACTGTACATACTGTGGTACACCTGATCAATGCCCATGCATGCAGTTTTCAAATGATGGTCAACATAAGCTACTGTTTATTCACTCTTCAAGACTACAAAGTTATTTGTGAAAGTTATACTAATATGGACTGGCTTGATGGCTTTTATAAAAGTAAAATGTTTTTTGTAGGCAGATCGGTTTCATGTCCTTATTGATGGTATAGCATAATTAACCACTATTTTACCTAGGGGTTAGTGTGAACCAAATAAAAGGCTTATTCTAAGCTCTCAAACATCAACAATCTCACCCCTCCGGAAGTGTTGTTAAAACATTGACTTAAGGAATGCAGCCACAAATGGATTGCAGTTTTGTTTTCGCTATTTAGCATATGAGTACTGAGACAACCAATATCCTCACTGCCTTTGGCAACTTGTGTTTGTTATGGAAATTATTTTGTATTGTTGGTCTAGTCAGCCACATAGAGTTTGGTTATTTTTCTTATTTTTTAAGATTCACATAATACCTGAACCGAAGCTAGTACTTATGAATTTGTTTTTGGTTTGTAAGAGTGACAAAATCACCTGAAGTCTAACAAAAAAGCTTAATTATCTGTTAGGCATAGTATTCTTTTCAGATTGTGTCTGATACGTAATGGCATGTCCAGTGATTGGAATTAAACTGTTGATTCAGAGCTTTATAGTTAAGTGATCCCTTCTCAACACATGTAAAGTGATCAAGGAACAAATGAAACTAGAAATGCATTTCCCTGCGCAAATGCGATGTGACGCATCACAGTTATTCGACTGACCGCCTTAGCGCGCAGAACCTACACCTGCAGCACAAGCGGACTGCGGTCCAAACCCTGTTTGTTAACAAGGGGGCTTATTGCCGCTAGATCGGTAGTGCCTCTTCATCATAATATAATGGTGGACACATGACGATGAAGTACTACCGTTTGATTTGATTTTCAA
>JAVQIZ010185961.1:0-11468 GCA_036023535.2 Galaxias brevipinnis
GATTTGTGAGAATGAATAGTCATATATCCAGTTTACTGTATACCACATGTTGAAACACCCTTATTGACATGCTCAGATATTAACATAATGACATACTCAACACTCACTCACACATACAAGCACATTCTCTGACCGTTGTGCTGTTTGCTGTAGCTCATGTAAGGAGGTTCGTTCCTCAGAGCTGAGCCCTCCTGCCATGAGCACGCTTCCCCTGCTCATTCCTGCCTCCCCCTCCCCTCCTCTCCCCCCCCTGGTCCTTCCCTTATCTCCCCTGGCACCTCCCATCCCCTCTGGCTCCACTACTGACACCCATTACCTTTCTCCAGCTAGCGCTCTCCGGCTGCCCCCCCCCCCCCCCCCCCCCCCCACAGTAACTCTCATCCCGTCCCTCCCCCACCCTGCCCAGCTTGCTGCACCAGATGCTAAAAGGGATTGCTCAGCCTGGTGGCCCGCATGAAGGGAGTGGCAGTGTCCCCGGGTGACCTGGCGCTCAGTGAGCGAGGTGCTGTAGGTGGTAGGGTGTGGACTGGAGCCCCCTGTCTGGTCCGGTCCAGTCGGGGTCGTGTGTCGGTTCAGCTGCTCCCTCTGTCTGACTCCCACGACCCTCTTGTCGCCTCGCTCCCCGCGCCATCTTGGTCTGTCCCTGCTGTCTCTGGCCGTTGTTCCAAACATCAATGGTTCACCCTCGCTCGGACACAACCCATCCCCCCACCCCACCGCCCTCTCTCTGTCGTGGCCTGGCTGGATTCTCCCTGTCTAACCCCAGACTGCATGTCGCGCACGCCCTGGCTGAGCAGCTGACACGTAGAGAAGGTGCATTCTGCAATGGTCGTGTCAGGCTGCGTGGTGCGGCCACGGGGATCGCTGCCCTTTGACCTCTCTGATCCCCGTCTGTCTCTGAATACACCCCAGAACCTTGTCTCTTGTTTATCTGCTCTTTTCTTTAAATCAAGGTTCTAATGTCTAATGTCTCTTTTTTTTGTTTACTCCTTCCTTCTGGTCTTCCTGTATCCTGTATTCGCTGCTGATCCCTCTCGTTCCGCCTTCCTTACCTCCTGTTCCTCCTCTTCCTCCTCCTCCTCCTCCTCCTCCTCCTACTCCCATCCTCCGCCTGCAGCCTAGCACCCAGGTAAGTGATGGCTCCTTTGGCATGACCCTCCCTCTCACCTCCACCCCTTCACCTGACAGGTAGAACTACCACCCTCCCCATTCTAACTCTGGTGCCTGAGCCTGTGAGTCGTCACGCCAAGCTCCTAACATATTAACGACACGTCTCATTTGTGAATGGCTTATGCTCTATGTCTGTGTTATGAAAATCCGAGTTATATGTTGAAGTTACTCTTGCCCTGTGTCGGCTGGGATAGGCTCCAGCCCCCCCGCGACCCTGCAAAAGATAAGCGGTATAGCTAATGGATGGATGGATGGATGTTGAAGTTACTCTACACTCTGCCTGTACTGTTGCACAGCTTGTGTCGCCCAACTTCCATGTTTTGACATTGACGTCTAATAATATTCATTGTAATCAATTTATGTGTACACTTGTTTAAAAAATAAAACTGACAGAGATTAAAGCTATAGTTTGTTTTTAGTCAGTAATACAACTCCTCTAATCAAATCGTAATTGTGAAGGTTAGCCACACTGTATGAAAGATCTAACCCCAGTGGTTTTACACAGGCCAGGCAAAGAGCAGCCGAAGAAGGGTCCAAACGTCAAACTGGGACCTCAAGGGGACAAGAAAATCATTGGACAGGACCCTCGGAAAGACAATACAATGGACAGTGGACAGCACCTAAAGGTATGGGCTTCATTTTGAACAGGATGGTGTATACAATGTCATATATTTCTCTGTGAGTGAGGAGTACAGAATGAAAAGAGCTTATTTGTGTGTGTATGTGCATGCGTGTGTGTGTGTGTGTGCGTGCATGCGTGCGTGCGCGTGTGTGTCAGTTGGAGGAGCTGATGAACACCCTGGAGAGGACCAGGCAGGAGCTGGACGCCACCAAGCAGCGACTCTCGTCGACCCAGCAGTCCCTGCAGGAGAGGGACGGTAACCTGACCAACATGAGGCAGGAGCGACGCAAGCAGCTGGAGGAGATCCTCGAGATGAAGTAGGTCATTTCATCTGGCTTTTCTTTGCTCTCAAATCTGCCGTTAGTTTTTTTTATTTGTGGATACTGCCTGTTTGGGTTGTTTTGGTGGTCATGGAAACAACCCGTGAGACTGTGTATCCGGCCGTTCCCCCCCCCCCCCCCACACACACACACCCGTCTGACTGGTCACATCTTCTTCCTCCTCCAGACAACAGGCTCTCCTGGCTGCCATCAGTGAGAAGGACGCAAACATCGCCCTGCTGGAGCTCTCCGCCTCGAATAAGAAGAAGACCCAGGAGGAGGTGCTGGCGCTGAAGAGGGAGAAGGACAGACTGATGCACCAGCTCAAACAGCAGGTCAGGGAGGCTCACACACTCACCTCCGTCAATGGCTTTTTACCTGGCGCGCGTGTAGCTGTTACGCTTATCAGTTCCTTTGTGGCCCCACAGACCCAAAGCAGGATGAAGCTGATCGCCGACAACTATGAAGACGAGCACTACCATCCACACGGCCCTCCCCACGCCCAGGCTCAGCCCCCTCACCCCCAGGCTCCGCCCCAGGCCCAGTACCCCCACCCTGCCCACGGCCAGCAGCAGCCCGCCTACCCCCACGTCCCACACACCCAGCCTCCAATCCAGCACCCGCACCCGCAGCAGCCCCAACCACAGTACCCCCACCCGACCCATCCACAGCACCCCCAGCACCCTCAGGCCCCTCCCCAGCACCAACAGCACCAACAGCACCCCCGGCCCCAACACCCCCAGCAGCATCCTCAGCAACATCCCCAGCAACATCCCCAGCAACATCCCCACGGACCTCCACTCACGCAGCACCCCCACCCGCAGCATCCCCAGCATCTCCATGGCCCCTCTCCACAAGGGCCCCATCCCTCACAAGGTCCTCACCCCCCACAAGGGCCTCACCCCCAGCAGGCCCTCCATCCACAGCAAGGTATGCATCCCCAGCAAGGGCCTCATCCCCAGCAAGGGCTGCATCCCCAGCAAGGGCCCCATCCACCTCAAGGTCCACACCCGCAACAGGGGCCTCATTCCCAACAGGGTCCCCACCCCCAACACCCACACCCTCAGCATCCTCAGCACCCTCACCACCCTCCCCATGGCCCCCCTCATTCTCAGCATCCACGCCACCCGCCCCCCCACCACCGTGGAGGACCTGCCAGGGGCCCTCCGCATGGCGGCCACCGACCGTCCCCCGACCAGGTCAGTGTGGAGCCGCTTCTCCATCCGAGTTCTCACGTAGATAAAGTCGAGTTGTCTTCACTAAAGACGACTTGTACTGCCAGGTTTCAAGTGAACCATAACTAGAGGGTATGTGCACTGAGAGTGAGTGAGCCTCCTCTGTGTGGCTGTGATGTCAAAACAAAGAACATGAGTAACTTCAACGGCAACATCCCATTGTGTTAATAAATGGATTTCCCCGTCCATTCAGCCTACATTTCTCCATCTCATACTTTGTTCATGTCAGTCGTTATATAATGTCCCGTAACATGCACTAACTGGGTTATCTCTCTACTCTCTTCACGTCGTGCGTTCCTTGGCCTGTAACTGTGTCAACAACAGGATGACGAGGAGGGCATTTGGGCGTAATCTTTGCCGTGACAACCAAAGCTCTGGTATTGTTTTGAGGGGTGAGATTTGCTTAGTGTTTCCTTATTGAACATGTTAATTATCTATGACTGGTGAGTTTCTTGGTTTCAATGGTTTCATCTCTCTCTCTCTCTCTCTCTCTCGCTCTCTCTCTCTCTCTTTCTCTCTCTCTCTCTCTCTCTCGCTCTCTCTCTTTCTCTCTCTCTCTCTCTTGCGCTCTCTCTAATGTACATATAGATGATTCAGTCACTATTGGAGGAGCAGAGCCATGCCATGATGGTGAAACACATCAATTACCTGACCAAACCCTTGTAACCGCCACTAAATCAACACTCAACGTCGGGGCCTTTATTTTGATTGGAGAAGAGGCAGAAGAGGAGGGGGTCTTTTGTGGGACAGCCATAGGGAGAGACTGACAGCTGAACAGGTGGGGAAAGAAATCATTAGGTAAAATTTCTCACCAGGGTTTGAAACACAACCTTAAAGAAAAACATGGTTTATTTAATAAAGAGATTTAACACATCAAAATAAAACACATTGAAACATAAAATCAATTGCCTCAAAAATGGTATCACTGTTTAAACTGCTCTTACTAATTTGAAATACCAATTCTTACATTCAAATTGAGTTTTAAGCATAATGCATATATCAAAACATAATGATAAACCTGCTCTTTTGGGAACAATTTAGGTACATTTAATCTTTGTTTACTTTGGTTTTTCTTTTGTTTTTTGTTTTTACTAAGTTACTGTTTTTGTGTTTCTAGAGATGACTAGAGAGTCCTTGTGTAAAAAAAGTACAGAAGTGGCCTTTCCATTCTTACCACCCCACTGGACAATGCAGCTGGGTTGGATGAAGAGCCCAACAAACACAGTGATTAGACCGATGTCAGACACACTGTGGGCTGGACCGAAGCCCAGCTCCTTCCTCAATCAGAGGCCTCACTGGTCAGCTCAACTGTCTGTCAGCTGCTGACCCTGCCCTCCTCTCTACTGGTCAGCTCTGCCTCCTGTCCCCGCCCCGTCCTCTGGCTCCATCTTGCTTTCCTGGTTCTCAGCGATCTGCTTTTGATTGTCTCCCCATCATGGCTTTGTCTGTCTTGCGTCTCGCTCCCTCCACTGAAGCCTAGCTTTGAACTGGTGACCTCAGCGGAGCCTCTTGGCCCTTGTGACCCACCTGGTTACTACCGTTGAACCACACTGACTGGTTTGGCCGTGCCCGGCAGCTTCTTTTGTTTTGTTTTCTTTTGACCTGAGAGAATACGTTTTGCTTTATTTACTGAGTGCCATTGAGTTGCTTTTGCTTTTGTTTACACTTGGACATGGGTTTTAAGCTAACCCTCTCCAAGGGGGCTACTTTGCTGTGTCTGACATTTTGTTTTTGTTGTCTAATATCTCTGCCAAGTGTGTTCTAGGTGGAACACTTAGCTTGTCGATACGAGGAAGAAATCTCCCATGTCTCCACTTCCTACTTGTGCCATGTGTGCGGTTCCGGCTTGGCAGCAAGGATGGCGTCCTCCTGCTCTTGGGCTTGTGCTGGGCCTTAGGGCTGAGAATGCGATCCGTTCCTTTGTTCGTGTTACCTCATTTGATCATCAGAAGCAGTCCGAAAACCAATCTATGCAGAGGACAAGTTGGAGTGAGTGCAGCTTATTTCCCGTCGTGAGTCATAGGGTACCTGTCCAAATGTTCTATTGAAATGACCTGCAGGGTGCTGCAGTGTGGTGGGAATATTCACCAATCAGCCCAGGTTGTGTTTGTAAAGGTTTGCACCTATGCACCTCCTCCCCTGTTGCAGGGATATTTCTAATGGTGCTTCCACTGGTGCTCACACAATGGTGTCAGAGATTCTGAGCAGTCATTTAACAGAACGGGGGACCTGATCCTAACCTAAGCTTATAAACAACTGAATAGGACTACATTGTACAGATAGTTATGTAAAGGGGATTATTGTCTGTGTATGATCACCATAAATAACATACTATACTAAACTATAGTGGTGTCTAATAGATGTTTAACCTCAAGGTCTAGTGTCATATAAGCTTAGGTTTCTGATGTTTTCCCTACAGCCCCGGTTCAATGAACCCGTCTCTTTTCCCAAACCACTGCTAGATTGTTCTACTTTTTCAGCACTAGCCTCTGTAACACTAAACTTAAACCTAGTGACTTGTTTTCTCCTTCTCAACAAGGTGGCCTGTGCCTAGTTCAAGTTCTATACATATAATATTATAGATAAAGTATATAAATAGAGAAATCTATAGAGTATGTCTGTATGTGGTCAGAAAAAGTTTCACTAAGGTGAATAAGATATTTAGTTTTTGTTTCTTTAAAACGGATAAGAGGGTAGAGAAACCCTTTATTTAACGTGTTGAGTGATGCGACTCTTATTTGAACATTGTGAAAAAAAACTCCTTAGCAACAAGAAACATTCCCTGTCTTAAACAGACACAGTGCACTGTGTTCAAGTCTACGAGCAAGAAAGAAGACGAGTCTATTCCAACTTCACAAAGAGGAGCTGCAATTACATTCCTGTCACAGTGTGAGAACCCCATTTCTAAGACTCACGTAATAGTTAAACCTAAGGTCCAGACTTGCTTTGAATTTTGCAGCTCACTCAAGTAGCAATGAGATTATCTCTGCAGCACACAGCAGACAGACACTTGCACTTGTGAGTGAGGACTATTACTAGTAATAGCGTCAACGTGGAGGTTTGAGTGTTGCTGATGCATCATTCAATCTCTCTTTCGTGTTTGTTTGTTTGTTGTTGTTGTTGTTGTCTTAGTGTACCCAGACGTGGTAACATATGTGACCGTGACAGTTGAATAGATACAAAAAAAAGAACACACATCCTGGTAGTGGAAAATAAATTAGACTGTTACTGCCCCCCTCCATCCCCCATGGTGCCTGTATGTCCTGCCCTGTGGCTGATGTTGAATGTTGTGAAAAAGTGTCCCACCCTCCATGGGATCCAAACCATGGTGATCCCTACTTCATCCTTTCGATGTCCAACCAACACAGAAAAAGGGACTATCATGGCTCCTGATGTTGATCAATAATTGCCAGTTCATGTTAATTGTGTTTACAAATGTTTGAGAAAAGTTGGGGATTGAATGACGAAGACAAAGTCAAAAGACGGAGGAGGGAAACACCTCTAACTTTACCATCAGGGGGAACAAAGTTTGAATCCTCCATTTCAGGTCCTGGTCTACTTAATACTTGAAGTAGGGGGTTCTCCTACCATGGACAAGCTGAAAGGACTTACATGGTAGAAACTCAGAACATTTCAATTGTGCCCATGCATGCCGATTTTTACATAACGTGCCAACAGAGAATGTTGATATGGAGAAGGGGTACTCAATATAGAGGTAGATACAATGTATGGTGGTACAAATGATACAGAGGAGAAACAACTGGCTGATTTCCTGGGCCCTAGAATAAACAACTCCATGTTACCAGGAAGGCCTATGGGTTCTGAAAAATAATAAAGGGCCTTCTGATACAAACAGAGTATGCTAAGACTAAATCTACAAAATGTTGTTCTTTCTGTTATAGTTAATTTTGTGTATGATGTTGAAAATGCATTTCTTTCGCTCAAACAAATCACTGTGACCAATGCCAGATAATGTTTTGTTTGACAAAACAATATTGTTTTTGCTTTTTCAACCTTTTTTTGTTTAAATTATTTGGGGTATTGCTTTTGCTCATTAAATATGTTCGTTTTGGACTGTACTATTTGTGTAAATGTTTCAGCTGTACAGTTAAGATGAAGGACTAAGTTCAATGTGAGTGTCCAGCATGCTGAATGATTACTTGTGTGAACGTGGACACATTTCCCATGATTCACCAGTCCTCATACATTAATTGCATCTGCATCGTGGCGGTGTGATGTTGTGTTTGAGAGTGGTGTGTGTCTCACATGTTGTGTTCCCTTAGTAGACGGCCTGTGCAGTTTTATGAGAGTGAAAGCATGTTTTGACGTTACTGGTGTACAATTATTCCAGTGTGTGAGGTTTGTATGTGCGTGTGTGTACGAGACTGTGTGTGGTACGTGTGCAGATCGTCTGAGTGTGAGCCTATGCGTGTGTATCACAGTGGGGAACATGCAAGATAAAAAATATATATAAAAGATTCATTATTGTAGGAAGTTCTTTCAGAGACAAAGAGGGTATGAGTGGGAGAATTGAAGCATGGATACTCTGTTCTGTTTGGTGTTTTTAAAACCTATGGGTGCTGTCCTCAGTACCCCAGAAGTTTGCTATTGTATGTGCTGTATCAGAATATTATATTATGAGTGTTGGCCAGCTTGTTTATATCCATCAAATAAAGGTGACTTTTCTTTCTGACTTCGATCACATATTAATTTCAAATTGCAGAAATGCTGAAGGAAGATATTTTTTATATCATGCTGTATCGACAGCAGTTGACTATTACAATCATAATTTGACATTTGGTATGAAAAGGTTAGGCCCCCCAACAATAAACCTGCAGTCCTAAGTAGGCAGTTGATACAAACCACTGAGACAGACAGTAGCAGCTTCACACAGTCCATAAATATGATTTGACCCACAGATGTTGAGTGTCCGTTAAATAGATGGAGTTCCTGGTACATTTGAACTATCACCATCTTTATCGATACATTTCAAATCATTCATAATCACACTGAACGCGAAACAGCTAGGATGCGAGGAGAGACCAACCTTTTCCCACTTCTCTCTTCTCTTGCGTGCACATCTTTAATTGGTTGACAGTGCTTAACAATATATTGGCTTATGCGTTTCAGGTGTTGTTGAAATATTATTGATTCAATATAATATTACATTGTGTTTTTGCCATAAAGTATATTTTTGTGTTCTCTGATACAATTATGCTGCAAGATTCTCATGATGCAATGATGCGTCTTGTACAAAGCTGAAGCCGTCTTCAAGCCAAAGAAAAGCCAAGCCACATTTGAAGTGTTTTGAACCACAAAAGCAGCAGAGCTAGATTCTGTAGGGTGTCATTATTCCCTGCACATACAGTTGTCATCCACAACTCACAAATACATTTTCCTTAAGTAATTTGATATTATTAGTTTGTCTCAATCCTTTCCGAAACCACAGAAAAGAGATTTTATGACATTATTATGTCTTTGAAACCCCCTGAGTTTGTCAAACAGTATTATCAATATTATTTATTAAATATATAAAGATAGATAAAATCATTGTCAGCATGTACTACAACCCCTGGTTGTTAAAAAATGGACACTTAAAGACATTGAAGCTATGCTTCTGTAGGACTATAGGCTTGCGCTTTCGCAGCAATTGAGCCATTTTAAAGCAGGTATCTCAAATAAAGAAAATGCTGCTGGTTAAGGCTAGTTTCCTTTGTCCGAAGCTTCATGCATTCAAGCAAATACTTCTATGGGAAAGATTTCTAACAGAAAAGTTCCAACACGGATCTATTACTAAAAACATAACTTGATATAGTTTAACGGAGCTTTAGCGTCCATTTACGAAGTTTTGCAGCAAGCGGTCCCCTCGGTCTGAGAGCCAGTATCCCGCCATAGCCGCAACAGCCCCCATGAAGATGGAGGTGAAGACCATGTCTCCCTTGGCAGCCAGTGTGGCCAGAGCACAGAGCACCACTCCAAAGAACATCTGCTGGAGAACCTCCACCTCCTCCTCCTTCATGTCATCAAACAGGCCTTTCTCATGTTCACCTGCAGAGGGAGACAGGGAGAAAGGTGAAAAGAACAATTTGTGTTTGAGTGTTTGTGCGTGTGTGTTTGTGTGCGTGTGTCCCTGTCCATGTGTGTGAGTGTGTTGACTGATTCCTTACTAGGCTTTTGCTTCTTCACACAAGTGTTGTCCTTGCGTGCCAACCCTTCTGCACAGTCACAACGGAAGGATCCCTCCACATTGGTACAGATCTCATCCAGCCCTGAGCACGCTAGCACCCTTTCACTACACTCGTCAATGTCTGAGGGGAAGACAGAAACACACAGTGTGTAAGAAAACATTAGACACACAACTATCAACACTTACACAATAACACATGGGAAATGTATGTGGAAATCAAACGCACCTACCTAGACACTTGGCCCCTTCCCATGAGTATCCCGAGGCACACCTCTTACAGCGTGCTGGACCACTGCCCATACATCCCTCACACGCTGGGTCACAGCCTGAGGAAAGGTCCGGTAACGTCACTAGTACCGTTTTTTTACGATCGCTTCGGCACTCATTTCAGAACATATTGCTGATTTTTCAAAACCTCCGACACAACACTAAAAACCGTCCCCACCTGTGACACAGGCTGTTGTATGCATGTATCATATGATTGTACTAACACCTTAACAGTGAAACTATCGGTATGTTGTGTGTGGGCGATTTAGACTAATGCTCCATGGTATTTCACCATAAATGACTGATTTGAACCAAAGATTCTCTTGTGATGAAAGAGTGATGACAGTTATGACTGTTGTGTCAAGGTTCTGAAATGAGTGCCAAATCTATTGTATAAAACTGTAAGAATAGAATATTTGGTACATGGTTCAATATGTTTGTGAATGCACAAAAGTAAAAGGAATAGTAGAGAGACACAGTGTACTCATTGAACAAGATAGGAAATGAATTTAATTTATGAAATAAAATTGCAAACTTACTGTAGAATAATACACGAATAAGTACAGATACGAGTCAAACTAAGAAAAAATCCTCTTTGAATAATGCTGGTGATATGTAATCACTTAAAAGTTAACCATTTGGCTGCATTATTGTTACTTTTTCCGTAACTTCAATGTAATCTAATCTTTTTATTGTATCAAGTAATGTTCAAATGTACTACGTATCTTGGTGGGTGAAATTTTGCCTTTTGATAAAGGGATAACAATCCTTCTGCAAAGACATAACTGACCTCTACAATTGAAGGAGCCCTCTGTGTTTAAGCAGTATGTGTTGGGAGGACATTGACCAAGCTCAGTGCCACACTCGTCAATGTCTGAAACACAGGATGGAAAAAATACAATAAATCTGCTCCAATAAAGAGGATTTACTTTAGAAACTAACTCTCATTTAAAGGGATATTATATTGTGTACCTATAAACTCACCTACACATGTGCTGTGATGGAGTGTCCAGCCTGCTTTGCACTCCAGACACTGGTCATTTTGTGAGAATGTCCTACATGCATCTGCCGAGCTTTGTACCTTGACTATCACAGGCAACAGTGAACAGAGAGCAGTGCACAGATGGAAGCACCAGTGAACCAACATGATTTTCTGCAAAACAAAGGACACGCAGCAGGTTATAAGTTCATCATAGGTTGCCAAAGCCCAAGCAACAACATAGTATAAGACCGTGCATCTTTTGGTTGAATGCTGCTCTGAGCTGTTTTTACGAGATAGACTATTCATTTGTAACCCTTTCACCATAAGGCTCGTAAACTACATTTAGTTATTTATCCATGGGTGGATGGTGAAAAAAAAGAGAAAATAATAAGTCTAGGGTAAATATGATTCGCTTAGGAAACTAAAATAGAGGCTAAGGGAAATCTTCCCTATAACATAGGATTTTGGAGTATATTGTTACACTATTGAATATTGGTAAAACACTAAAAAAGACCCATGCATTACGTTAAGGCAGGCAACCTCACAATCAGTCCAGCGATCTTTCGTACACATACCAACGGCGACTGCAATACACTGGACTAAATACGTATCAAAGTTTAAATCAAGGTAAATCCAATGGTTCCAACGTACAATGTAGACTCCCTTCTCTCCCTTGTCTCACACG
>JAVQIZ010186037.1:0-20954 GCA_036023535.2 Galaxias brevipinnis
CCTACAGTACATAGCTAAGGATGAACACACACACACACACACACACACACACACACACACACACACACACACACACACACACACACACACACACACACACACACACACACACACACACATCATACTTGGACATCAAACACTTCTCCAACTGCCTATTCTCTGCACAAAACAAAACTAATCTAAACAAATACATTTTTTTATGTGCTTTAATATAATCCTGTGTGACTCACCGGCCCCCAATGGCAGCTGGGACACGGCCCTCAGCACCAGGGCCCAAGCCAGCCGACACACAGCCTGCAGACCAGGCAGCTTCCAGGACGGGCCGTCCACCAGCCGGCTGTGCACTGCAGACACGTACTGCTTCTCTGTCAGCAGGGGCAGGGCCTGCAGCAAGTCTGGTGGGCAAGCACAACCGCATAAAAAAATAAAGTTTCTGAGGATCAGAACATTTATCCAATTTATGTAGCAAACAAGTTAATCAAGAGATGTGTCGATAGGCAAGTTGTATGTTGCCTATGTGTATAATGTATAATAGTGTAAATACTGTGATTTCTCTCAGCGTAAATAAAGTCTGACTGCCTCAAAACCAGGACTAGGGTTACTTGGTCGATTAAAAGACCAAATTATGTTGTGTTGATGTGTATCCAACCTTCTCTGTCTTCGGTGCCCTGCTCCAAGAAGCTGACGTCCAGACAGTAAAGCAGAGCCATGACCAGAGCCAGGTTCACACTGTCCAATGAGCCGTCAGCTTCAGTCGTCACTGTCTCCAGGTGGCCAATGAGAGCCAGGGTGTCGTCTTTCGACAGAGGGGATTGGCAGGACCATGAAAACAGACAGTCTGCGAGAGCTTGTCTGCTGTCTTTGATAAGGTCGGAAACCTGGCAAACAAAGAGTAAGAAACAATTAACATACAAACTTTGGACACAAGTATAAGCAATTTACTACAAATACTCTTGTACACAATGCATTGCTAGTACTTTGAATGTGACTGCCAGCCATCAGGCATCTGATTCACTTCATTGCATTCTATACACACACAACACTTGCTTCAGAATAGTTCATAAAGTTCCAATGAGAATCCGCCGCTCACCTCTTTCCTGTGTTTCTCATTGCCAAGTCCACGCTCCTTCTGCAGGTTCTCAAACTCCCGTGCCACGCTGATCTCAGAGACCAGTGCCAGCAGCCGCTTGGTGAGACCCTGGCTCATCAACTCGTCTGTAAAACGGGTGGTGAGCGTCACAAGCTCTTCACTGCGGAACAAACAGAAAGTATATACAATGTTTTACACCATTGGCTAGTCAAGAAAAAGCATACCAAAACAACTAATGAACTTCTGTTCGTTAATAATTCGTTTCTAGACAGCTTCAGTGAATTGAAACAGTTTAGTAGATAAAAACATGGCAAATTTTCCAAGGTGTATGATCGCTGCCATCATCATCCTCCTCACCTCAGCTCCAAGGTGAATGTCTTGCCTTGGCGGGACTGGATGAGCGAGCGCAGGGAATTGGCCACACACAGCTTGCCGTCCCAGTAAAGCAGCACAGCTACCAGGCCTCGAGTCAGACCCGGGAAGTGTGGCTGTTGATGTTCACCTGGACAGAGACATGTGAAACACTCCTAAATGAAACATTTAGTTGGAAACTGAATGTGTAAACATCAACTAGTCAGTCAGGTAACCACGTCTTTATAAGTTGCCTTCGCAAAGGCTAAGACATTTTATTTCATTTTGAAAGAGTATACAAAAACAGTGCTTGACATACACACAAAAAAGCAGTTGCCATTTGTCATCTAAACTAGCAATCTGCCTAAAAATCATTTTAATGGATCAGAATTGATCCAGACCTGGACAGATAGGCTGACTGTAACCATTACCTGCCAGCAGCAGCTCCAGGGCTGCCAGTTCTCCGATGTCAAATAGGTCGCTGAGGATGAAGGCTTCCGTAAGTAGCTGCTCAGGGAGGAGTCGCGCCCCCTGTTGGCCCTGGATGGCAATACCATCTGTGCTTGCTTTACGGACCTTCTCTCTCTGCTCTGCACTCTTTGGCTTCAAAAACAGAAAAGAGAAGGAAGACAAGTTAAACAACAGTTTAGATCTAGAAAATTGTGTTTACATTTCACTAGGTCTGTGTATAGATGTGTTTAACAGCGTCCTACCGGGTTCTTGAACAAGGAGAGAAAGTTAGGCTTATGTTTCTTGAGCTGAAGGTCTAGCAAGTGAACGCTCTCCGACTGTCTCCTCCATACTGCTCCTTCGACAGTTTCCCATAGCTCCTTCAGCGGCCCCCACAGACTGGCTCCTAAAGGAAGAGGAAGAGATGAAGAAACTATTTCTGGAAGAAAACAGTTGTGCAACCAACTATGCTATAAAATCTGTGAATGTTTACAACCGATGACATACCATTGTTTTGATCTTCTGAATTACATCTTGCTATTTACAGCACAGGCTATGATACAGTACCTAGTAATGCATTTGGTGCAACCGGTAGAAAGTGTGTCAAACCTTAATGATAAGTCACAACCAGGCTAGCTATACTATTACAGTAATACTGTAACTACTTTCACATTCGTTTTGAACGACGTCTTGTTAATTTCGAAGATACACCAACTAAGCATTTATTTTGAATACAAGAACAGTGCGTGTAAAGTTGCTTGGGCAACTTTCCCAAATGTTTTATAAAATGCGCTTAAGCTGGACAGCTAGCGTGCTATATAGCTACACACTTGCTCTACGCATGTTGTTATGCCCCTATCTATGGTTATGCCTGCCTGAGCTGGCTAATGCGGTACTAGCTAGGCGGCAGTAGCCAATCGTGTTTGAACGTAGAAACCACAAACCAGCATGTGGCACAACTCCACGCATCACTTACAACGGCAAACAGTTATTTGTTTGATTGAAAAACTTAAGCCCAACAAGACAAGCATCAAATTGCCAATATAACTCCAAAAGTATGCTTCATACCTGAATTTACCGCCATCTGTGCCGCCATGTTACTTGATTCGCAAAATTCACACAGTCAAAATGCCAGTATAGAATTTAAAGACATAATGCGTTAATAAAATGAATACAAAGTCAATATGAGAGTGCCCCTTTGGATATTAAGTTGAACATAAACGAAAAGTACTTGTTTAACGAAATAAGGCTGGATGATATTAAACTTTAGCTACTTCTTTCCAGGCAGGGACTTAATTTAATTTTGCTTGTGAATGTGCTTGTGTCTCTGGGAAGTGTAGTTCTTAATTGTTTGAATCTAAAACTCTATTTCATTTAATTTGATAATTTACAAATATTTCATATTATTACATTCAAAACTTGTATTACTTTATTATATTGACGTAAAATGAATGAAATTGAATGTGAAGGGAACGGACAGTATGCGGAACCACTACAAACTGGCTAACATAATGAACGGAGCACTTGAGAAGTTACACCTAATGTGTCTCATGCGATTTTGACAGCTATGTGAACATGACCCCTATCAAGATAACTGTTAATTTGGGACATTAGATGCCATATTAGTTATGAAAATCTTTATTTTATATAATACGATATTCTAGCACTGTAAATAAACTATGGCTCGTGTTGTGAAAGTGTTTCGGACTCTGCGGAATCATTGGAAGAAGTCAACACTCGCTGTGTGTGTCTTGTCGTATGGCGGGCACTGGCTATATGGGAAACACTGGTCAGTACTTCAGCTTTCTGTCTGTCGTGTGTTTTACTCGCCTCATAAATGGCACCATCATGCTCAATAAATATGATCCAATGTGAGTCTTAAAACGCTATGGTGCGATGGCAGTTGTCAATATCTTTCTGGTGGTTTAGATGCAACTGATGCAGTGCTTGTTTTGTCATGACCATTTTTAAATAATTAATTTTTTTCCAGTGATAATTTGTTGCGAAGAGAGGCATGTCTTTTGGCCAAGGTAATTAGTTTAAAACCTACTACAAGCTGCTAGCAAAATGTGTGTCTCTTTTTTTCTACCTGCTTGAAAGACATACAACATGTGTTTTAAAAAGAATTTGAAGTAGAACCATCCACTTATCTTTACAACAGACATTTGGCAATCAGCTGATAGGGCCACATGAACAGTTGAAGAAAGCAACTGTCATCCTCAATCCAGCAGCCTGTGGAGGGTAAGAGAGAGATACATACCTACTCCCTGTCCAAAGAATGTTAAAATAGGCCTTTCTATACCAAATCATCCTATTCCTTTTGTTGTTTTTTTTTGTCATTATCTTTGTAAGCATGCTAGCCGGTTTGTTATAGCTTTAAGTCAATATGGAGTATCTGTTTTCTGATTGTCAGGAAAGCCAACAATCTATTTGAAAAGAATGCCGCCCCTATTCTACACCTGGCGGGAGTGGAGGTCACGATAGTCAAGGTAACGCTTTGGTTCCCACCTCATGCATCCTTTGTATGTCCAGCAGTTTGTGTGCTCTTCTTTGTTTGTCTATTAATACTGTCCTCGAACAGAATTTGAGAAGAACGTTTTTTTTAAATCAACAGTCCCTGATTACAACTATAAAGTACAGGGCTAGATGTTGCCACCATAGACACATTTCTTGTGACCTATGGGTGCCTTATAGTCGCCAGGTCAAAGTTCTCAAAGTGGCTCTGGCCTCTTCCTCAGTTTACTCATCGGTCTAATGTCTGATGTCTTCGCTAATCTTCTTTGATACTGTAGACGGACTATGAAGGCCAGGGGAAGAAACTGATGGAACTAATGGAGCAGACGGACATGCTGATCGTTGCTGGAGGTGACGGCACATTACAGGAAGTCATTACTGGGATCCTACGCAGAGACGATCAGGTATTTGGTTGTTCTGTATTATATAGCCTTAAGATATTGGGCCATGTTTTTCTTTATTCCATTGTTTAGGTAAAAACAACTATGAGTTGTCATCTTTATACTGTGTTGATAGAACAGTAGTTGTTTTAATGGTAGTTTGTTGGGTAATTGACCCTCTATCGATAAGCTAATATTAACTATAAATTCTTAACTTGAAATTCCAAGACCAAGTGAAAGCAAATGTTGAATGTATTGTACTTTTCTCTACCCGATTGTAATGTAATAAACTCGTGGTGTAGCTCACTATCCCATGTGTCTTTCTCTAGGAGACTTTTAGTAAAACTCCCATCGGGTTTATTCCACTCGGCACACATAACACACTAAGCCAATGTCTCCACCTCCTCAGTGACAACCCTGTCAAGTACGTATCAAAGCCTTTGAACATTTTTGACATTATGACGATTTCAACCAAGATGATGAAGTAGCTATTTAGCAATGACTTCATAAGTCATCTCTTTCATGTTTTTTTCAAAATCCGTGTTTTTTCTTCAAATATAAGCATTCCTCTGGCTTTCTACTTGCTTTCAGACACATCACTTCAGCGACGCTGTCAATCCTGAGAGGAGAGACAATTCCTCTTGACGTGCTGCAAATTAAGGTGACACAAAAATGAGCTTTGTCTTCATTTAATCGTTTATCTATAATTTTATTATCTAAAATATTATTTACGTAGGTTTGAGACATTACTACCTTTTGTATTTCAGTTTCTCTCTGAACTGTAATGTCTTTGTTTTTTTGATCGATTTTAGGGAGATAAAGACCAACCTGTCTTTGCTCTGGTGGGAATCCGCTGGGGTGCTTTTAGAGATGTGGCAGCCACCATTAGCAAGTAAGAAAGCAGGCAATATAGTACATAAATGTATACTGTTATCTTTGTGAAGATATTATGACCAATTTCTCCCTTATTCTGTTATTATTTGTAAGTTATTTGAGCTTTTTTTGTTTTCAGATATTGGTACCTTGGTCCATTAAAGACAAGAGCAGCCCATTGGTTTAGTACACTGCAGGTGAGAAACTGGTTTCTTCTTATCAATAACTTTTACCTAAACATCAAAGTAATATTTGTCCTTGATGACCATGCATGATGTGTATTTATATTAAGAAATACAAATATGAATGTCTGTATTTAATGCAGTCTTTTCCTTCCATCTGTTCCCACACCCCATTCAGGAATGGCCCCAGGTGCATGAGGCCTCCGTTTCCTACCTGGCCCCCAACCTCCGCCCCCCTGACCTGCCCATAATAAAGGTTCAGAGGCCTAACCTCTTCTACCGCATCTACCGCAGGCTGAAGAACTATTACTACCCGCCTCCTCCTCCAGAGCCCCCCAAGGAAGAGGAACCGGAGAAGTGGGAGGAAAAGAAGATGTCCACCCTGGAGCTGTACATCCAGACGCACAACAAAAACCCTGTGGAGACGGTCAGCTACACCAAGAGATAGGATCTGACATATTATAGGTTTTTAACTTGTGGTGTGTGTGTGACATATTATTGAAATTAAAGTCATTTTGAAATGTATTCTCTCCAACAGCGTATAGATGATTCCATGACCATCTGTATGGAGCCGGACAACTTCACTGTTGGAGAGTTCATAACTGTCGGGTCAGTCGCAGCATCTTCCTCTTTATCTGCATGGAACCTTATTTACTATTCTTTCAAAACGGTGCACTGCAGTCCTATTGGTATTTGTGTGTATTAAAAGTGTAGTTACTTAGCTTGTGTTTATTTTTTTAATCTTCTTAATTGCAGAACAAAAAAAAAAGAGGACCCTACATTGTTCACGAAAAAAGCTACAAAGATGGAGGCTAGTGCTGTCCAGTTCAATCTGCCAGCGGTCAGTAACTTCCACACTGTAATTATATTAGAATAATTGTACAGATAAGTACATAGTATTTATCTGATCAGGATATAAAAACCCAAATAACATGTTTCTGGTGATAAATAAGAGTCGTAATCGGCATGACAATAAATGCAGTAAATCTACAGTTTCTGCGTTCTGTATTTGATATCCTGAACTTTGACTCTGACTCTTCTGTTCTACCCTAACCCATCCAAGGACGGAGGTGGCTTCTACAACATAGACAATGAGGAATACGAGGCCATGCCGGTGGAAGTGAGGCTGTTGCCAAGGAAACTGAAGTTCTTTGTTGACGCAGAGCGCCGTGAGCAGCTCTTCACACAGGCTCAGTGAGAGAAGAAGAAGAAGAAGAATATTGTTGAGCTGAAGTGAGATAGGAAGAGACAAAATAAAGAGTAAGAAGGGGTAACTTAAGCTTTGGACATCCAATCCTCTGCATTACCTGAATAACATCTTCAGAGTTTCCTCCCTTCTTGCCGTCAGTTAATTATTCTAACCGATATAACCAGTTATAAAGGTTTGAAACTTACAGTTAGATTGCAATGAACAGTTAGATTGCAAGACTTCTGTTACAGTAAATGTTGAAGAACACGTCGGTTAAATTTCTTCTTTTTTTTTACTTTCTGAAATAATAGTTATAAAAGAAATCATGAGAAATAAATACATTGTACAAATAAATACACTGTATGCAATGTATGTAACAAGGACCAAGCATTGTTTTGCTTTTCCTACAGTACAGTGTGACTGCTTGCCGGGATTTTATGTATGTTTTTGCATAATGTTGAACGTGAACATTAAAGGGTATTTCTGATGTGCGTGATTATTGTCTTGGTTTGATCATAATGTGAAGATGAATCTAGAAATACTTTGTTCCTGGTGGCCTCTTTCCTTTGCAAGAAAACTTTGCATGTCTTCCAAGTAGTTGGAAGTAATTGCTCAAAATATTGGTCTGCTACAGCCTACCTTAATCATATCTAATGTAAAACTATCCCATTAACATTTGTTTTAAATTGGATATTGAATATTTCAACTAATGTATATTATTTAGTGGATTTCTTTAAACAGTCACCAGAGGGTCAAAGACAACATTATTTTTACGCAGGCAGTAGTGTGTGATCAACTGGCCTGCAAACGAGTGGTTCAAGTAAACACATTGTTTGACAAATAAAACATTGCTTAATAGTATACATATTGGTTGAGTTGTGGTTAGTATGTTTTTGACTCTCAACAGCAATAATATTATTTGATTACAATGCAATCAACACCTTTAAAGGCTAAAGCTAGTGTGTATGTACCTGTTGCATATTAGCAGAGGTGTTTGTGTTAATAGACTTGTATTATCACAAAATTGTCCTTCAATTTGAATACCGACACACCTGATATTAATGTAGGTGGGACAGATTCTAGTTTTTACAGTTGAAAAAAGACATTAAGCAACAAACTGCAGAACACATACACACGCACATATCAGCTGATCCATGACTAAAATGTCAACTATAGTAAATACGCAGTGTTTGGCAGTTTGCATTGTGCATGGCGTTTATTTTCTTTGTTAGGTGATACATTGAACAAACATAATTGAATGATCTAATGCTGGTACAGGGTCTGTGAGCGACTCCACAAAGAAGTCAATTCATACAGTTCTGTGTGTCTTGTACATTCCTTTCTCTACATGCGCACAACATACACCTGTTAAACAAACACAGGTAAAGGGTACAGGATGAGTACAGGGGTTGGTCAATATCCACACTGTCAGGAGGAGATTGCGTCAGTCCAATTATCCCCTTAGAGGACTATTCCTACAGTAGCATAACTGTAGAACAGAAAGTTATTATTTGTATTATAATTATTTTATTGTATATAACTAATTGAGCCAACTAACGAAGACTTTGTCTATTTAATCATAAACTATATTATTATCAAGCCTTAAACCCTGTAGTGGTAACCACCACAACGCAAATAAGGACAATATCATAATAGCAGAAGGTCAACGGAGTAGTACAGGTTAGAGAACCCCATCTTTAAAGGCCTTTCTTGAGCGCCAGCACTCAACACTGGAGAACCATCCACTCCCTAACAGAGCACAGGCCTATGCTGATTTAAGAAAGAGCAGGGAGATAGCTACCAGCTATGTCTCCGGAGCAGTTACTCGTTCCTTACCCTACTTAAACCCAAATGAAATGTCAACAACAAAGAGTTTTGTTTTCCAAATCCAAACTCCATAAAGACAAAAAGTATTGTTCCTGGATGCTGTAGGTTTGACCCAACGACCCATGGAGCAACAGTCCGTCACCGAGGAGACAATTCCTTAAACACGCTCAACTCTGAATCCTCTCGTGACTGATGTCGGTGCCAAAGTGAATGGATCTGTGATGAATAGAGTAAGAGAGGAGAGCATGGGGAGCTCACAAGTGGAACAGATGGAGTCTGTCTGCCTTAGCGGTGAGGACTGAAACCCCCTTTTTCTCTCTCTCCTCCTCCTCCTCCTCCTCTTCTCATCGAGACAGCTCCATGACCTCATTGGAGCACAGGGTCCACAAAAGAAGCTTTGTTCCGATAGCAGGGTAGATGAGGCATGGGCCGCGCACCAATCCATCCGTGCCATCTCCTTTGCGTTTCTCAATGGGAATCCAGAGAAATATACGGTTCTACTGGAAATCTATTATGAAGCAGTGGCTATCGGAGTATCAAAAACAAGATAAAAGGTTTCCAGGGTTGATGAACACAAAAACCCTTTTCACGCTAAGAGGACTGTGCTTTTTTATGGTGGTGGATTGCAATACAAAGTGGAATACACAGGAAAACTGGTCATTAGACACAGAAAACAACACACACAAGTCTACATTTCAGCCATTATGATAAGAGTCTCCAGTGTACATATGTTGCAGCATTGATGATTATTCAGTTAGTGTCATAGATTCACAATAAATTTGCGTTCAGTCAATTAACGCTTGACAAAATCAAGATACAAGATAAAACATTTGACGACAATTTTTCACAAGTCACGGTTCACGTGTGCAAAGTGACAGTGAACAGCCAAAGCATCCAAGGATGAAACAGCACTCGATGTTGTGTGTGCGTCGGCTTCAAAACGGTGCATACTAAGAGGTGCAATTTATACTGAACAAGTACAGATTCTAACAAATCAGTCTCTTATTCTCAGTCAGTTCCTTGTGATATAGTCTGCCCCTGGTATAATAGCATTCTCAACCTTCTTTATCTCTCTTTTTCTTGTATTTCATATCTAAACCGTTTGCTTTCACATATATTCAGTTGCCAAATTTGAATCCGCATTCCCCTTTCAAACCCACAAGCATTCTTATATTGCTCCTTTGCTGAAGAAAACAGAGTGGTCAGTAATAACAATAATACTCTTTTTTTTTTTTTACAGTAACACAGGATTCAGCCGAACATGAAAAAAGTATGACTTTGCAGCAGTAGGATGGAACTTCCGAGTTATCTTAAAATGGTTGACAATCATTTCGAAATGTTGAAAAATGGTAATACTTGGAGACATGATTAGTCAGTATTCTAATGGCTGAATTCAATGTTGTTCCATGAAAGTGAGTAGGATGCCTTGTCCCCCATACAAAAAAGTAATTCTCCATCCAAACGGTGAACACAAGAACCGCAGTACTGTCGAGGAATAATAATCAATTGCTCCCACACTTGTGAAAGGGAGCAAAGGAGAGCGAGGCACATTAATCCAAAGTTTCCCCTCCAGGAATTGGCAAACCTGGTGAACCAAACCGACATCCTAGAGCGATGAGAAAACTTGTGCTAAGCAAACAAATGCGGTAGCTGGTTAAGATACGCGAGCCAAAATGGTGTCTTGAACAACCACACGTATCCTCGCTATAGCTTGGGATGGTCGATCAGCAAGACCCTAGACATGGCAATAGTGCCTGAATGAGAGCCAGAGAAGAAAAAAGAAAGAGAGACACCCGCCACCCAGGGGGCCGGGGGGCCGTCCCTGGATAGATGCCCAGAAAAGGAGTCTCCGGTGAAGGCAGTGCCTGAAGGGTCATAGGGCCCTGGAGGGAGAAGGGATATAAAAGTCCAAAGGCTTTCAGAGACAGCAGGGGTTGTCGACCACCAACATGGCGTTGATACCGTAGATCTCCAGCAGGTCCAGCAGGAAGGAGCGATCGGCTTGGGGGTCCAGCCCCATGAGCCTCATGTGTTCGGCGGTCAGCGTGGGGTCGGAGCTCCCCTCCACCTCCGACAGCGTCTGGAAGATCCGATTGTTCTGCTCCATAAAGAACCTGGTGAAAGGGACAAAAAACAAAAGAAAAGATAACAATTAACACATTTATAGTCAAATCAACTCCAAATGCTGTCGCTGCTTAATTAACATAAAAGGTTTTTAACAAAAATCTACAACTCTGCTTTGAAAATCTAGATGCAGGTGATACGAGATATAATTGGCAAAATAAACTCACAAAATGAAAAGATCTTCCTCATTAGACATACAATCCCCGTTCACCTCCTGAGAGTACAACAGCATTTGCCTGAAAGATCATGATCATCGTCATTATAATAATCATCGTCATTGTCATGATTAAGCTCCATGATGAAACTCTTGATGCATAATCATTAGCTACAGTATAGCTATGAAACTGTTGTTACCTCTGTTCACTGAGCTTCCTGTATTTTTCCTTGTCTGCGCTGTTCGGCCGGAGAAGGGCTTGCAAGCTGTCCCTGTGCGTCTTCACATTCTGGTTGTCAATGTACACGTCGTACAGCTCCTTCTTATCCTCAAAGATCTTCTCAGTGGTGCCTTGAAACACAGAGACACACACACACAAAGAGGCAGAGATAGCTCTATGTCTATTAAAACTGCATGCATCACTGATTAAAATGTGCTAATCTGCGCATTATTAAAACGACGAATTCAATAAACAGCTTCCAAACTCACAGGCCACATACGACACCTCCGTCGCCAAGGCGGCGATGTCAGCCACGTTGATGTAGAAGAAGGGGCGGAGCTCGGGCACGGACGAGCCTATGCCAGGTATGGAGACATTGGCCAGACAGCAACAACAGTACACTGGGAGGAACAAGAGCAATGGATTGGATAAAACGGTCTCTCCTGTATGACTGTAACGTAGCATAAAGCATAATGGTTTAGATGCTGATTATAAAACTAGAGGGATAAACACTTACTTATTAAACAATTTCAAAGTGCAAAGTGTCTAAAATGTTGCAGTGTCGTGTATCAACAACCCCCCCTGCTTACCCCTGTAGCAGACTACTCCAACAGGCGGAGGGGAAAAGATCAGGATGCGCTTTCGGAGCAGAGCAAACTTCCACAGGACCATGATCTGCTCCCCAAAGAAACGGATGAACTGGGACATGCAGCCAGCTGGGTGAGTGATCTGGATGAATGACCACAGAGAGAGAGAGAGGGAACAAAGGTAGGAACACCAATGGGTGGAACTGACAGAGAGACTGGGGCGGAGTTGTCTCGGTTGTCAAAATGGCTGATCCATTATAAAACTAGCATCTTTTCAGGGGGCAACAAGAAATACAACACAATGTCCTGTTTCCATCGGCGTTGATGGACAAAAACATTCACAGATATCCCATGGTGACATTGGAAATGTATATGCATGACAAGTCATTCTAATTCCACATCTCATATCGGACTAAATATTCGTTATCATTTGACAGAAGGTTTTAAATACCGCCCTTATTTCGGTTGATTTGATACTATAGAAATTCCTGTTCCAGTTTTATACCTTCAAATACATCCAAATACAATACCTACTAAAACGTTTTTTTATGGATGCAAGACCAAAGTGGTGTGTGCTTGAGTACCTTCATCTCAGGGTGCATGCAGCGATTGATGGAGGTGGCCCCCCACGTTGGACAGGCTGTGACCAGGCCGTTGGTGGCTGGTGGAAGCACAGCCTTCTTGTCCTCGTAGAAGGCCTCCAAAGGGGAGTACTGACCAGGGCACTGCAGCTGGTGCCTACCCACACACGTATCAGACACAAAATAAAAGACATGGTTTTAGTGGAAGAGAGGAGACAGCTTCTAATTTTATGAGTGTTTTCTTGTTTGAAAAGAACATACATTCATAGCAAACCTTTATTTGTTTTGCTTATGGATGAAAACAATTAAACTACCAGATGATATAAAACGTTTTCTATTGATAAACCAATATAAAACAGAAAAAATAAAAAAATTTGGACACTAAGACAAGAAATAGATGAAACGTGTTGCAGCTACAGGAGTTGAACATAGTTTAGGTGCCTTGCTCAAGGTCGTAACGGTAGAGGTTGGCATTTGATTCACTTGCGCAAGCAGCATATCACTCAAGGCGAGACACTTCTCAGAGCATCACGACACAAGGGACTCTAACACAGAAAATACACATTCTACTAGTTTATGCTGACTGCGATGGATTTTTCAAGGACAAGCAGAAGTGTCCAAAAAAACACAGAGAAAGTATGTACTCCGCGTCAACTTCCACATAGAATACATTTCTCTGGAACACAGCCTCGTACAACACAATACATGTCAACTATGCATGTCTGATGTGTGACTGCATCCTGTATGTACACCTAATGTTTGCAAATGTGTTCCTGAAACCAGATAGTGACATATTAATACTATGAGAGGCAGCAATAGAATTGGACCACTTGCTAGCTTTGTTATAACTATAATATATTGGGCATGAAAAGATAGTAATCTAAAGATTCAAGCAGTCAGATAGAAAGTGAAAATGAACAGTGAAAGAGGAAAAGAAACAATGTAGTAGAAAGTTGAAAAGAGAAGCAAGAAGACGTGTTCATGCAGGCACCACCAACAACATACACAGAACCACCCACACACAGACAGACACATCCACAGACAGACAGACACACAGACACACACACACACAGACAGACAGACAAACAGATAGACAGACACACAGACAGATACCCAGACAGACAGACGGACAGACGGACAGACACACACACACACACACACACAGACAGACACACACACAGGCAGACACACACACAGGCAGACACACACACAGGCAGAGACACACACAGGCAGAGACACACACAGGCAGAGACACACACAGGCAGACACACACAGGCAGACACACACAGGCAGATACACACAGGCAGATACACACAGGCAGACTTGAACTTCTAGTTTGGATTTACCTCACTTGGTTCTCCAGGAAGTGCATGTAGCGGTATAGCAGGGTGTACGAGGGAGACAGGATGCCCACAGATTTCATCCGAGCCCCTCTCTCCAGCTCACTCTCCACAGGCATGTTAGCAAAGCAGGCCAGGCCAAAGTAACAACCTTTACGAAAATATCTGAAACCACCAAATTCATTTCATTCCCAAAATTGAATTTGTAGAATAAAATAACAGATTATTTTTGACTAAAAACACTGTAAAATCAGGTAAAGGAAGTATATACTAACATGAAGTCATTGGCTATCCGGTGAGAACCGCTTGCCATTGACTTGAATTCCACACCCTCAAGATTGATGTCTTGAGGTAAACACCATTCAACCATGTTACCTGTTATTGAGAGAGCAGACAAACAAGTAAACAAATAAATAAATTTCACATCTTGTTTTAAGTTTCAACTCAATACCCTCTCTTGGTCTAATATAAACAGGAAGATAAGTACAGTCAAATTCCAATAATATACCAGCTTTCACTAAGAGTAAAAAGTAATGATTGACATTTTGGGAAGTGATTTTGATCATACTCAGCGTTGAGGATTGCGTTTACTTTCCATATATCTGTATGTAAATGTGACAAATGAGATTGTAATGTATATATCGCGTATTCATTTAGTTGTACCGTTTTCGTTGTTAGATGGACCTCTGTGCATTGTATTTGCTTGTATGAACTTGTGTGCCGTAAGACGAAGGCATATTTAAACAGTGTGATAAGGAGTGCGGGTGAATAGGTAAACTACGGCTCTTTCATGCAACGTCATCCTATCACGAGTCACCTTTCTATAATGCAGTGGCTACTCACCTGATCTTGTGTCAAAGGTCACAACAAATACGGACACTATTTGGTCCTTTTCCTCCCATTGACACGGCTTCACTGATAAGCCAGGAAACATATTATCAATAGGACTCCGAATATCCCAGCCTGGGCCGGGGCTTACATTCCTGTTGGTAACAGCTGGCACACTAGCGGGTGCCCCCGGGCCAGTGGCTCTTAACACGATGTCGCTCGCGGCTGTACCGCCCCGTGCCCGACTGTCTAATGGCAGACTCGTTACATTTTCCTTCACGGGTGTGGAGGGAACTGCCTGATTCGGTTCGGCCGGTGGGATCTCCTCCCAGTCGAGCAGCGCAGCGCGATCCGACTGCTCGACCATAGTGCGTTGCGAGGTTTCCGACACAACGCAAAACTACAAAAAATATATGATTTACCAACGGAATCCGTGGAAACGGAGCTCAAATTCACCTAACAGACTTGTTTCTAATGCTCATTCTCTGCCGTTCTTTTTTTTTCTATTTGTAAGCGTGTCACATCCACTAATATAACAACCGCTCAGCACCCAGCCCAATACCAGCGAAATGTTTTGATGATGTCACACACTTCCGTTCACGTGGGCTTATTATTAATTCATGGTGACCTAATTTTATACAGTTTTGTCGCCGCCCAAGCGTTGCGAGCCAAAGGTTTACTAGAAACGGATTGTCCCCCGTAATATTTTTCACGATTTATTCTGTTGTTGTATAAGCATAGTAAAAATAAGGTATCTTATAGGACGTTTTGTATTGTTTAAGAAGGTCCCTCCCTTCGTCTTTTCCATGGAAAACTCAGTGATGAGGAAGGCAATTTGACAGTAAGTAAACAACTTGCACAAATATTGTGTTAATAAGCAAACATACATCGGTAGGCTATATTTGCCATACACGAAATGCATACAGGAACTGATTTGAAAGTGGTGTGCAAAACCTGGTGTGCTCTCATAAGAAACCCCTGGCCTATCTGGTGGAGATGATGGCAGCTGTACCTAATTATCAATGATTGCCTTGATAAAACGATTGCTCACACCTGTCACATCTTCTCACAACAGGCATAGGAGTAGTCGAAATTCTCTGTTTGGTTTTTCTTTTCTTTTCTTTTTTTGTTTGTTTTTTTTGTCAGCCAAAGGATGGCAAGTGACAGGATGGTGCAGCAGCAGTTGGACTTCTCTAGCTGTGGTGATGATGACAACAACAGTGACAGCAGCTTGGAGGAATGGCCTTCAAGAACGTCTATAACCCAGAGTCCCATCTCGCGGTATTCTAGAATTTCCCAGATCAAAAGTCCCAGATCTTCATGCAAAACGCCCAGGGTGCAACGGCACCGCACAAAAAGCATCTCCTTTTCGCCGTCTATCCCCATACCCTATGCTGCCTGGAACAAACTGAGACTTTGTGAGTCTCCCAGCACACCCAAGGTGTGTCTGAGTCTTTTAATCATTGGCTGACTATAATGTCATCATACATTAATCGACTCCATCAAACAAAAAGCCGAACCCTTTTTTATGTATCACATCATTAACCCTGCTTCCTCTTCCTGTAGAGTCTCCTTTCAAAGGCATCCCTCCCCTACTCCAGCAGCAAAGTATGTCGGAGTCAAAGGTCTCTGCGATTTGCAACAGTTGCTGACCCCACCTGGATTCCCTCAGTTAATGTGAACCCCTTTACACCCATTACTGTCGGCAGGAAAAATGAGAACCACAAGCGGAAGAATCTGCAGAGTGATGATGAAGACGACGATGACTATCCCTACAAAAGCCGGTAACCCAACTTGAATCACTTATTTCACCTAATAATGGTGCATTTCAGTTATACTAAGACTCTTAAGTAGTCGCGTACACCGGCAGCCTGTACTATGGATAGCCTATTGATGAGCTGAGTCAGCTGGATTTCACAATGTTACATTTAATTTGTCTTGTGGTGTAACAAACTGCCCATCTCTTTACTCAGAATGAAACACAGCCTTGCGTCATCCTCTTCCGACGACGAGGCGTTCCTCCCGCCAAAGGTACAGCTATATTTATTTCTCTAGCATTATTCTAGTGAGCAGCTTCTACCCCACACAGTTATTTAACTAATGACTTGGCTTTGACATCACTGGCTAAATCCACAGTTTGTTTTTGGCTTACTGCCCTGTAGTCTGGCGTTCTCTCTGCCTCCTCTCTCTGGCCTTGTCATTATAGATGTAGAACTGATTGGAGGAAGTGGTGTTGGCTCTGGTTAGTTAATAGAGGGACTCTCATTCTGGCACAATTTGCTGTCTTGTCACACTACAATCCCGTTGTGGGTGATTAATTATTGTTCTTATGGTCATTTCTGGCGGTGAGTAAGTGTTAGCAATAACGTCACTCATGTCTCAGATTCTAGCTATATTTGCCATTTTACTCTGCTCGTTCTGTTCGTACCAACTGTCCATCTGTTCCTGTGTTTCTCTGTCAGAGAAAAGCCACACAGGCCTTCATGCTGTCGCGGTACGAGAGTGAGTTTCTGGAACTTCAACGCATCGGTGCGGGGGAGTTTGGAGCGGTGTACAAGTGCGTGAAGAGGCTGGACGGTTGCTTGTATGCCATAAAACGCTCCCGCCAACCCCTCGCCGGCTCTGCCAACGAGTGAGTAAACAGAATGGATCCGTCACTTGCAACAGTGAATCCCCCTGACTATTGGGAATGAAACACACCTTAGACATCTTGAGTTTGAAGGCAGAATAAAATAATTAATTGACAAACCCATTTTTCCAAACTCTCGAGTTTGTAGGGGAATCAGTTTGTGCTGTTAATTGGTGTGTATGTATGTATATGCAGGCTCATTATTGGGAAGTCTCAACCCCCCTGTAATGTGTGCCCTTCGGTATGTGGTGTCTGGATGGATGATGTTCTTTTCTCATCCCACAGGCAGCTGGCTCTAAAAGAGGTGTATGCACATGCCGTGCTAGGCCATCATCCCCATGTCGTCAGATATTACTCAGCTTGGGCCGAGGACGACCACATGATCATCCAGAACGAGTATTGCGATGGCAAGTTGTACATGTATAGATCCAAGTGTTATAAGGGTTGTTGTGTGTCATCCTTTTATATAAATTGTGATTTATTCTGGAGGAGGCACGCTTTGGATGAGCTGCCACCATGGTCCTCATTCTTTGCTACTTTGAACTTGTACCAGGTGGTAGTCTGTGTGATGCCATTTTGGAGAAGGAGGACCAAGGTGAGCTCTTCACGGAGCCTCAGTTAAAGGATCTGCTCCTGCAAGTGTCCATGGGGCTCAAATACATCCACAGTTTGGGCTTGGTACACTTGGACATCAAGCCCAGTAAGTCACCAGCATTCTTTACCCCCCCCCCCCCCCATTAGTGTAACTTCACAAGTGAATATTTTACAGATTCATACATGCTTGGTTGTTCATTTACTCACGCACGCTTTGTTTGTAGGCAACATTTTTATCTGCCAGCGAACCTGTTCAAGTGCAGCTGGGGAGAGTGAGGAGGAAGAGGATGTGGGCTTGGCAACCGAAGTGGTCTACAAGATTGGTGAGAACTTATTTGGAAAAAGGGGCGACACAACATCTCGTCTTCATATTTATATACAGTATGATGCATAGTCTGCTAAATGTAAATCTAATTTGTCAATTACGTACATTTTCTACAGGTGACCTTGGTCATGTCACCTCAATTACCAATCCCCAAGTAGAGGAAGGAGACAGTCGCTTCCTAGCCAGTGAAATCCTTCATGAGGTAACATTTCCTTGCATTGCTTCATTACAGCTTGCTCATAACAAATAATGACCAATTATTAAAGTACTAATGCTAGCTGTGTCATAAAATGTTGTGCATTGTTCAGTGTAACGGTATATCTCATGAGTAAAGAATATTAGACATTGATTTCTGTGCGCCCTTCAGGACTACAGCCATCTGCCTAAGGCGGACATCTTTGCACTGGGCCTGACTGTGCTGCTGGCGGCAGGGGCCCCTCCTCTGCCCCAGAATGGAGATGAGTGGCACAGTCTTAGAGAGGGCCAGATACCCATCCTTCCCCTTGAGCTTACACCTGACTTTCAAAGTCTCCTTCAGGTACTCGGCAATTCTTTATTGCATTAAAATGTACTAATTACCATTGTCAATAGTCGTTTTAACAGAGAAATTGACATAAAATAAATTACTTTGCCACTTACATTGACTTTAATTGCATTTTTTGTTTTGACAAAGTCACTGCTGAATACTGAGCCAGCCAAACGTCCATCAGCATCGGTTCTGTGCAAACACCAGGTTCTTATGAAGCGTAGGACCGGCAAGCTGGCGGCGGAGTTGCGCATGGAGCTCAGTGTTGAGAGGTTTAGGACTGCCATGCTGGAAAGGTGAGCCACAGAAATGCTGTAAAACGAGAAATAACCAAATTTACTAATCATTGATTAGACATTTGTCCACCAGGAGGAGCAGTTTACAATATTGAAGAAATTAGAATCTCTGCATTTTTACAGAATGGTTTTCAATGGCTATGTTCACCTAACCATTGGAAAGTTAGGATGTAAATGTTATTGTGTTGCATTCCAAATTATTCTTTGTATGAAACTAAAGTTTCCATTGCAGGGAGCTACATGAGGCCCGACTAGCAATGTTGTCCCCACAGCAAGTACTCCTTCCTGGGATGCAACAACTTGATCAGACTGGGTCTATGACTAGAACTGGAAAAAAGCTTGTTGGTAGAAGCACTGTTCGTTCCATGAGCTTTGGTGGTCCAAGTTAAAGGGACCACTGAGGGTTCCAGCATATGGTTGGGCCATTGTTATACTATAGACTGTACTTTCATAGTTGATGGAATGCTTAATGAGGTCTCATTTGTATGCCTGATTTATTTAAGAATTTTAATGTTTTTATTTCAAACTTGTCAGGAAGACTTGGTATACCCTTTAATCAATCAGGTTTTCTGCTTCCATAGGATTCAATTTGTACTGCACACTACTTTTGGTGTTGTACCTTTTGCGCATGTCCATTACAACATGAAGGAAGTGTTTGCTTTTTAACCATGTAAATAAACTTTTAAGTCTCACAAGTAGTATTCTTTGCACACCGCATAGTGGCCCTTGTGGGCTTAGAAATTGCACAAAACCACAGTGGGACTCCCCAGGGAAACGTGTTAGGCTTATCTATTTCTCCAGAACCATAGCTGAAGTAGTCACAGGATTGGCATGTGAAAACTGTACCTGCAATTAATTTTAAGTGAGTTATTTGTAAGGGCATAATAGCCTAAATGCCTATAGTAAACTGTTCTTAAGCTTTGTTTTAACAAGATGGATGTGGGTTGCGGTGGACAAACCCCTTTGGTAGATTCCCGAGATGGAAATAACCCCCTCTGGCGATCCAAAATGTGCAAATAGTGAACAAAATGGATGTCTATAGCTGAAGAAGGAATTCTGCTGCATGAATCTTTTAGCAGTTGTAATCGATGCATTTTGCCCCGACTATTCCTGTAGTGGCTTTTATCAAGGGCATTACCCTGACATTCTAAGAACACAGCTGTTTTCTACCTTTTGTTACAAAATGTTGCTCACAGTGAAATATATAATAAAAGTAGGAGCCAAGTGTACATTGGCTTAAATATCAAAGTTTCAGATTTTTGTTTACATATTTTCCTCACATTGCTGTAGCCTGTTGAACGTTAGTTTTAGTTCAATTAGTCAACACTGGTCAAATGTGTTGTATCAGCTTTTCCTCTATTCAAAGCGTGCGTTCTTTTGACATTCACTGGCACTCTTCCTTCTTATCAGTTAGTCACAGTGCTTGTTAACCAGGGTTGGAAATCCCCAGTGGCATGAGTGCTTCTCTTGTGACAAGCAAAGCACCGAATGCTCACTCAAGGTCAACCCTTCAACCGAATTTAAAGTCAAGTAACTTTATTATTTACTGAGTTATATTATTTCCTTTCCACAATGTTACGCAATGGCAGTGATTTTACACTGCTGTGTGCGGCTTCGATCATGACTCGCGATTTTTGCACCTGGGTTCCGTTATGACTCCGATTATGATATGTGAGCAATCGGGCAACTGAGTTGTCTAAATTAGATAATAATAGACTTTCAGTGCCAGTCATGTAATAATGTAGAAGTCTATCGTGTGGACAGTCATGTAGGCTACCCAGATAGCAAGACGACATTGAAAAAATGTTGATTTTCCATCTGAATCATCATTATGGTTGAGATTGAAATGTCGATGCTAAATAAATGTTGAAACACCATTACAATACTGATACAA
>JAVQIZ010186039.1:0-11169 GCA_036023535.2 Galaxias brevipinnis
TGTATAGTTTGCTTTGAGGAATGTACATCATAATCCAGATCTCAATAAATTCTTTATTGTGCAACTCCATTTAGCTGTGTTTGTGTTTGATTTTCTGCTTGAAATCTTTGTACTATATAACCTTTCATCTCACTGATGGATCAACAGTTGAAATCTTGTATACCCACCCAAATTGAACATAGCTACAGGAGTATCATTAGCTTTTCTTTTAGAAGGATAATATATCATATTTTCATTCCAGGCAAATAATAGTTCATTTTTTCTGTTTTGTTTACTATAACAGGCTCATTTTAATCATGCACTGATGGGGCTAAAGTTTTTGGAGAACACTGCAGTGTTCTAGGAACAGACTTAATGCCATAATCTGTCTTGTGCAGGCAGTTGGTAACACTTGGCATTGGATTGATCAGTCTCTCACATTAAATATGTCTGCTGTAATTTTTTGTCTCAAACATAACGTTTATGTTTAAAAGAAAAGTGTAAACACTTGAACATTGAAGGGAACTGACATGACAAAGACAAGACAGCAGTGTCCTCTGGTACTGGTGGGTCGTACAGTAAGAATACAATTACAAACAAAGTAATTGATTTCCCAAACCTTTGTTGCAATGCAGCGGACTACTATTACAGGAAACCATGTAGGTAAGACTGACCAACATTTAGGAAAATATATTGTGCCTTTGTAATACTTATCTTTAGTTTGGGTTTGATTTGTTTTGTTTTGTTTTGCTTTTTACATTGAACAAACAAATGTTGGTCAATGTCTCTTGGTCATAATAACATCAAACTGCTATTGCATCATCAGAGTGGAAAAATCTGCGATAAAATACAAGCTATGATGGATAGCTAAGACTTGCAGAGCTAATGTGAATATTTTTTTTCAATTGATAAAGTATTTTCAACAAAATATGCTGCCTCATCGCAGATGGTGACACTTCTTAAAGGTAAGCCTACTTAATTGCAAGTAAATACGATCTTATAGATGGAAATGGCTTCGAACACTCTAAACAGTGTTTGTCTAAGATCTTAGTATGTGTGTCAGAGAACAGGACATGTTTTATTTAGGTATTAAATTGTTATTCATTACGAGGTGCTGATAGTGACATGTAAGATGAACACATCTGGGAAACATGCAAAACCTCAACGGTTAAACAAGAATGAACAAATTCATCGTGATTTAAGTCACAGAATGTAATACCATCACTTTTGCCATAGAATAAAACAACAGAGAATAAGTCCACACAATAAATACAAGTGGTTCCTTCATGGGACATTTAGCAAAGAGGCCGGTAACTCATACGACAAAGCACGCAGACAACCTAGGATTCATTAGGGTGACGTATTACCTCAATACCGTGTTGCTGGGGTCAGAATACTGTGAGAAGTCACAATGCTACCATTACCTTTGTAGGTTTATTACACGGGTAGCAGTCTGCTGACTCAAGTCAATCTTTATAGAGATCCCCTTTTGGACTGCAGACCATTTATGCAAGTTACCATGTGAATGCCAAGGAAATAAGTTAGGTAAGTATCCGTCAAACGTAGGCCACAACATCTCAAATAAAAGGATAATGGTAACATTTGCCTAAATCAGACTTTATTTTGTGATGAAGAAAACCAGAGACAGACATCTTTACACGTATAATAGAATTATCTTACAGTAGGTGCAATACAGCTTGAAATGTAAAAAAACTTGACAAATAAGATCTGGGATCAATTACACTGACACAATGTATTATGATCCCTCTAAATTAAGGTCTACGTCTATCAGAGCTGTAGTATTAACACATTTGAAGTTAATGTAGAACAAAGGAACAGCAAGGGTCATATTTATAAAGGATATAATCTCCTATGCAACGTATGTCTGGGGAAGGTTTGCTATCTTCTCAGAAGATCAGTAGACTGTTCAAGAGTGTTAACTAACACCACCGTTTGGCCCTCTATGGTCTAGACTTTCCTTTATAAATGAAACATTAGCAGGGCTGAGGCTGTTGAGAAGGGTGTGGCTGGGCCATATCCTTAGGAGTAGAGTGGAGGGGCACCAACTCTAGACAGTTAAGCCGGTGGTGGGTGGATGCCAGGGGCACAGCACCACTAGACCTTGGCCCACTGGCTTCCTGTTTATCCTTCAGTCAATTTGAGGGCCACACAAACTGAGTCACATACAAACGTAAACGAGCAATGCCAATGGAGTCCCCCTGAAATTGCAACTTTGTTCAGTGTCTCTACACTCGTCAACATTATGTCTCATTTTGTTTGACTCAATACAAAAGTTGATGTGAACAACATGAAGGTCCAGGTTTTACAAAACAATACAACTGTATTCTATATTTATGACCTCCAAACTAGCTGATATATGAATATAGTAGCACTCAGCATTTTAAATCAGTAAAAGTATGTGTTCATGTTGCTATATTTATTCATCATTTATCCTCAAAAAGTAATTTGGGAAAAAACTAATTAATAAAGAAAATGCTCATAACATCAGCATCAGTGTACATTGATATGAACCCCAAATAAACGACAAACACATGTCGCGTTCACTCACGATGTATAAAGGGCATCATCAGTGGATTTTTAAAACTGACGACATTGTCATACAAATTACAAGAAATTAAGAAAATTTGAAAAAGGCATGAACAATATTCCAATACAGTAATTCTGCTTGTCCTCTCATGTAATCACTCCAACATTAGCATCCCTTGTCTGACCTCTAATGCCTAAAGAGAATTGGGCCTTTGTGCCATTCAATAAGTTTGTTTACTGAGACTTTGCTAACACACATCGTTTCATGTGGCGCTATGCTCTTGATTTTTCGTTTCTTTTTTCTGTATTTTACGGCACATGACATGTATTTGTAGATATGTCCCACACCAAGTTAAGTCCAATTGATTGTTATTGTAAAAGTAAACACCAACACATGCAGATCCCAGAAACATTAATTTACAGCAAGAATAGAGTGTGTGCATGTGTAATGCAAACATTGTGGCTGTCTGTCAAATATTAGTTTAATAGGTTAACGCTAAACAATTGTAATTTTTCTGAGAACATATCAGCTTGTACTCAGCATCTTTCACTGGTGCTCAGACTAATGTTACTTTGTCCTATGAAGCAGAAGGAGGCTGTCTTTTAACAACAATACCTTCATTACATAATAGGTGCTGCTTTGTTTCTTTTTGTGGTACATTGGACATGGTCTACTATTCTAGCCGAAGATCAGTGCCAATGCTACAATGCAGTACAATACCTCAATATACTATAACACTACTTGGGTTCTGCTCAAGGTGAAAATAATGGCATAAACTATCAGGCGCCTCATTATAATATTGGTTCACATATCCAGGACGCTTTAAAAGCCGGGGCCATTTCATCAAGCTAATTGCCTGTTGGTAAGAGGGAGCAAACTTTTCCACCGTGAGTCTATTATAGAGCCTCTTTCTTAATCACAAATAGAGCCCTTGTATCCCAGAGGGATTTGGCGTTCTAATTTACAATTGAACCACAGACCAAAGCTATCAATCTTTCACAGACATTTTTTTCCTTCTTCCCCTGCTCGTGTAATTGTGGTGACATGACAACAAACAACACAGAGGAAAGGCTGCTGTGACTGATCTATGGAGAGGATGGCATTACACCCCTCCCCCTACACACACACACACACACACCCACACACACACACACACACACACACAAAACTACATTCCAAACCAGGTGCACACACCTAAACACATCCAACTGCAGACAAACGTTCATCCATGCAGACACACACACACACACACACACACACACTCAAAAAACCCAAGTTGGACTTGATGCATAGTCAGCACATGCACAGTCGACTAAGGGAAGCCACTCTATTGCTCTATTGACAATAGAGAATTTAGTTAGGGCCACTGTACAGTACCGATTGGAGGATAGTTTACTAAGAAGGGTCCCTTTAGCTCTGCCAGTAAAATATCTGTCATGATATCCGTCAGAAATAGAAAATAGTATTCTATTTACAAAAACAACTAAAATCCAAATGCCAAAGCTTTCAATATATAAAATATTTGTGCTTTTTCTTTTTTTAAAGGGGATTTACCAACATTTTTGACAATTCAATTTTGAGCTACAGCCAAGTAAAAACTGCTTGCTCTACTGTACATCACCTTATACCAACTATGTAAACGTCAAAAAAAAGGGGTTAAATACAGTGTCTTTAAGTCATGCTGATGACATGAAAATGACTACTCTGACAGTTTCCCATAGCCAAGACCCCAAACATTATTAAAGTCTCCATAAGAGAGCTGGGGCGCTTACGGTCACATTCTTCCCTGCGGTGTCAGTACAGTGTCACCACCGCCGTGCCACGCCCCCTTGATGTACCCTTGATGCCTTTAATGATGAGTCTTGTCGTTAATGAGTTAATGCGAAAACTTTCAATGTCATCGGTAAAGATAAGAAGGAAGAAAGCCGTGCATTGTACACATAATGACAGGCTCCCTGCCTGCTGCGGAGATGTCACGGGTCAGCCATGTTAAGAATGTGTGTGCCCAATCATCCGCTGATCCTTATCTAGTGGGCCTGAAGCTGACCTAGACATGGAGCCAATCAGGGGTGCTGATGAATGAACAATGGGGCTCTTGAATTGTTCTAGCAGGCACATGACAGCTTCTTTAAGGACACATGTTGACATTAACAATCAATAAGGCGATTTCTAAGCAAAGTAAAGAAAAATAATGTGGTGTGGTTCATGCACAATTTTTTATTTGTTTATTTGTGTTCCTCAGTGATTAACTTGCAAAATAACAGCTTTTTTCCATTTTTCAAAATCCTCTTATTGATTCTTGGATTTAATAATGCGAGCGCCACTGTTTCTTCACATCCGTGCTGATTCATTGCACTTCCATGTCTGTAATTAAGCTAAATGCATGCCTTTCAAACAGCCTTGTGAATGATGTACAAAGTAACAAATTACGATCTTAGGTGGCTTTGCGTGGCATAATGGGGTGGCATACGAAAGATTGAAGAGATGAATTCCAGCTGTTACAGACATCATAAAACCTGACAAATTGTAATAACAGTCCGTGTAATGCACACCACTGTGCCATTTTCACCTCCTCAAGCTCTGGCTGACACAGACTGTCTCAGATTCAAGTCTCCAGCTACAACATGCCGTAGACAAAAGGGCCCTGCCAGTCCACTGGCATTTGTCTCGTTCTACATTATCTGAAATCAAACGCTCTATTCTACTCCCACCATTCCACATGGAACAGTCAGCCCAGCCCTGATGTGGGAATGTCTGTAATCCTCACAAAAGGAAGCTGACATTTAGACCCAGCAGAAATGAATTATAAAAGACAGGCCCTGGATTCCTCTACTGGCTTTGTGCAGAGTACACAAGACTGTGGGCGGAAGGATAATGACACTTTATTACGGGGTCATTACAGCAGGTAGCTCTTGATGGTGAAAAGGCAAAGCGAGTCAACGTGGACAGCTGTGAGACAGGTGACCCACTGTGTTAACAAATATGGCAAATGGTCGTTATGGGACTAACAAATTCACAAAAAAAGCTCTGGGGAAGTATTAACTTAGATGATGCCACTAGCACATGATTGCCAAGAGAGATATTCATCTTAATCTGGCCTTGAGGAAGTATTCCGGCAAGAGGTGGGTGAATTCAAGTGTTCATGTTTTCCCACAGTAGCTTCAGACAGGATTAGAGAAGGAGGGCGAAAATACATTTGTAACTGAACAATACAGTGTATTAGTTCTTGCTTAATGTAGTAACAGCAGTCAAGTACAAAATAGGATAAACGTTGGTGAGTGCACATCTTTGTAGGGTTGGTATTTTGTAAAATAATAATAGTGGATACTGTTCTGGCTAGGGTGTGCAGCCATGTTATGTAATATATTGTCACAGTGCCAGCCAATGAGATCACTACAGGCTTCTGTAAATCCTATAACAAGATATAAGCCCCTTTGACTTCACAGACAAGATATTGTCATTAGCTGATAATGTAAGAACACTACCATGCCTTCTTTTGTATGTTGTTTTGTATAAGTACCCTACGAAGAACATGGTCAATGCTCAGTGGAACCCTGCGGAACCCTCTTAGATACATCAATATACACAAAACTAATATATACATGTATATACTGTATATATACAATGACTTGACAATGTAAAATTACTATAAATACAGCAGTGCAAGTCCATCAATAGGATTACAAACTCTTAACCAGCCATAAACACATGTGCACGTCCACACAATTACACATAATTAGACCTTCCAGCAATTTATGCATGTGGAGAGCACATGCAGACACATGCACTGCCCAAATTAAACTTAACAAAGAAAATGTTTTAAAATAATTAAACAGAGTTGGCTGGTCACCAGTGCTCATGTAAACCACAATGTAAAGTCTCCAACAATTCTAGAGTTAACTCCATTTCCTTAAATTGTAAATAACTAAAGCTTGCTTGGACACTTTGCATACATGTAATGTGATAGGATCTCATAGTTACTCAAACTTTGTAGATTAAAATACTACAATTCTCATCCCATTTAACTTAAAGTGCAGGCCACAGTGCATGAGACAACTCCTGCATAGAATATTGTTACATATCTGTTTATCACAAACACTTCAGCCTGGAAGTTAGGGAATAACTAGCAAGGAGAGGCAATAAAGAGTAGAGTATAGTGAGAACAGCAAGTTAGTTTTCATGAACGTTAACGTTAGTTGTACTTAAGAGCAACTGCAATATGACGCACAAAGTGAAGATGAGTGGATCTGGGGTGGGACAACCCTGCGAAACTCCTTTTCTCACTTTTTCCAATGAATGCAGCCCATCAATAACAATAGTCTGTGTTCCATCACTCTGATAATCTTGACACCACATGAACTAATGATGAAAAGCATAGCGTCTGTAGTCAGTCAATGCAGTAAGACTGTATGCCCCAGTGAGAAACACAAACAGCTCACTAAAGGTTTCAACCCATAAAAGATCAAACATAGTAAAACATTTCAGAGAACCTTTTCACTGCTGGAAAAGTGTGACTTGTTCTGGCTCGCTAACAAAAGTCAAACATGTTGACAGTATGATACATTTATTTTCCCTAGCGACACACATCTGCGTTGGCAACATTGCCTTAACATTAGATTATTGCATTCTAATTGCAGGTAAAAGAGGGGAAAGGTCAAAGCGAAAAGCAGGGTGTAAGTCCGACAGCCCATGAACTGTGTGCCCTGTGGGTTTTCCATGTGACCCCCCCAATAAGGAATGCCACTGGTAATTTGAATCAAGTGGAGTTGTGTCATTTTCAAACAGACTCGGCTGAATGGCCCCGCCAGAACAGCACAGGGCTCCCCTGACCAGATGTGTGGTGGGCTTTTTTTTTTTTTTTACCAGAGAAGGAGAAGCTGATAGTTGCAGGTGCAGGGCTGACACAGGGGCCAGCGTCACGGGCCTTCATGGAGGGGATATCCATTGCTTGCGTTTAATCAGAGCCAGTGGGATGGGATGGGATTCATTGCTCTTTGATGGAGAGCACTGTTATGAAGATGGACAGTCACTTTGCTCTCTAAGTGAAACCATCGTTTAGCCTCAATTCCCAGAGAAAAGGCCCATTTGTTATCCACAGGGGAGTGCAGCAGGAGGGGTGGTTATGCTAGGTGGAGGCTGCATACATTTTCCACACAATTACATTGCTCAGGCATACATTTTTGGTGAGGGAAAACGGAAGTGAAGGCAAAGTGTATACACAATAAAGAGTTTGAACACCCTGTAAGCCCCTAAATCTAAGACCACACAGTGTGAAGGATGCTTCTTCGGCTCAACAGTCTGCCCACCTCTCTCTATGTGTATACAGTGTATGTTTGTGTGTGTGTGTGTTTGTTTAACATAGCATTGCAATGTCGACATAATTTGCCCTTGGGTCTCCTTGGAGCTGTAAATGTAACTGCAATGATTCTAATCACCTATTCAAAACCGTCCAAACTACTGGGTAAGCAAGTACCTACCCACTCCCACACACAGACTGGTGACCTATATGGCAGAGATTAAGATGCGTATAGGCTTCCTTTGGAAATAGATTTATCAAAAGGTTGCATTCCTAAGTGCTAAAGAATGGGGCTTGTCAATGGGAGTGACATGGTGAAGAAGACAAGTGTATCTCTAGTCCTCCTTCTTAACTCGATCATCTTAGAGGATGGGAATTAGACTATGGATCATTCTGACAAGAGAGCCCTATTCACCTTGTTCATGAATTTGGACATGCATTCCAATATGCTAAGTAGGAGGGTGGTCTAAATGTTGATGTATAAGATAAAGAAAAACACTGCAATGAAGATGAGTTATTGCTAATGACGCAAGCTAATGAAAAGACAAATACATAATGTGTGAAATTCCATCACATGATGCTTAGGGATGACCAGCCTGCACCACTCACTTATTTCAGTATTCCACAAGATTTGGACCGAGAATTTCCTGTGCACCTTGAAATGACAACACAATATAAACTTAATTACAGTAAGTAAAGTAAAGTCAATTTAATGTAGCATTTTGACTGATTTATTACACATAATAAAAATACAAATTTTCCCCAATTCCTCTTCTTGTTTTGAGCAAACCCCAGTGCAAGTCTACCAATGCAATGTTTGTTCATGGTGTCTTGGTATCTGTGCCATTTCAACTGCATGGCGTACGTCAGACTTATGTTGCCCTGTCTCAGCTATCATGTCTTTGTTGTGTTTAACGGTACCTTAAGCTTTGGACGACTGATAACAGCCCGGCGGTCAGAACGTTCACACTCCCCAATATCTATTACAATTAGGTTTTGATTAAGGGACCGTGTGCGGCGGTTTGAAGCCTTTAATGTTGTGTCAACTGGATGATGATGGAGGGGGCAGCATGGAAGCCTCCCTGTAACAAAGCGGCTGGTTAAAGGCTCCAAGTGAACCATTTTATCTTCCTAATGGAAACCAGATTACCCTCTCTTTTCCCACTCCTTTTTTAACGTTGAAGTTTTTCTTGAGATGATATTATTCTGTTCTACCACTTGTACGTGCCAGCTTCGGCAACCAAGCCCTCCAAACCACTTCAGAGTCTGAAAACACACACACACACACACACACACACACACACACACACACACATATATATATATATATATATATATATATATATAGTAAAATAAGCTTTCCACACCTATTTTTGTGTCATCCTATTTGATTTGCTCCAGGAAGGTTCTGTAAGACCTTGATAGTTTCAATAGTGTTTTTAAATTGAAGTTTGAAGTATTTCACGTTTTCTACCACTAAGAAAAGGTGAAAAAACTTCTGTCTCTCCATATAGAGAGGATAGTTCATTGGATGTTAAAACAGTTCATCGAGGAGTAATCTCTCTATAGCATGACACATTGCTGGAGTGCCCGAGGCATTTGAGCAAACAATAAGAAGTGGTTCACATTTCCAACAAAATCAACAACAGATTTATTTTTATTTTACGAGAGAGAGAGAAAAAAAATTAAGACTGCAAATTCCATTGATGCTTGTGATTACCCCTATGTTTTTCCTGGACCGCTGAGGACTGAGAAATGTAGGCTGTGAAAAGGGTCTGTCTCATCTTTGTCAGGGAATCTCAAGCCCGTAAAGTAGCCTTACGGTAGCTTTACATTCCATTTAGCTAGGTAACCACTGTTTTAGTCTAATCTAATAGTGGAGGGAAAGGAGGGGGTTTTCACACACACTTAAGGTTTTAAAAAGGGTTGCATGATTGGACTTGGAAAAAAAACAGAATTTCTTACTCTTGCTCTAATATAAGAATATTGTTATATTCAACCCCACTGAATATCAACAATTGAGGTCTGTCAGCCCTTTTTGGTTTGCTTTCTAAAACACTCACACAAACTAGAAGGAAAAAAAAAGCTGGCATGCAAGCAGCCTGATAAGTTGCAGCTTGTGCAGTTTCGCTCAGTTTACTTTATCCCTGGGTTGGAGGTGACCTTGTGAACTTGAGAGTGCTTTTCCTCTCCCGTTCCATTTTAAACTGAATAGTCAAACACATATCCACCACACAAAACCTGTATCTGAGTCTTTTTGCCTTTCAAGAGACCGAGGTTACAGCCAGTGTGGCAACGTTCTTGTACAAAGTGCTGCAGAGGTACCACTGCTTTCACACATAACAGGTCAAAGAGCGCTGTCCTAAAACAATTACGTTCGCTCCTTAGCACCAACATGAACCAGGTTTCGCCCAACAGGCCTTTGTGCACACATGGCCTATAACCCAGCCAACCTTGGCTTAATCATTACCTTGACCTGTTTATCTGGTTGTCATGCAGGTAACCATTAATCAGTGTTTACTTTCCAATGACCTCCGCAAATGTGCGTGGAGCCTTTGCCCCACAAATGTCAACACTATCAGTAGAGGTGGCCTGATTTCCCCCCTTTTGTACATAGTCGTGCTCTTGAACTATGATGGCTTCAATGTGCCTCTATGATAAACTCATAAATCATTTTCAGATGTGTCCAGAACAATTTTCTGTTTGTATAGAACATGGGACCCATACTCTTTATTTAGTGTGAACCGTGCATTTGGAGTGCGAAAAACAAACAATCCATTGATATTGGGGATATAACATTCTTAATGAAAAGTTGAAAACACAATATATGGACCTTGTGACGTGGTGTATTAACGGCTAATTACTCAATTGAAACCTTAGGAGCCCCAGACAACTGAGAAAAATGCCCACGATGCAGGGGTGTGGAACGTTCAGACGACAGGCAAACGTGCCTGGCTGCGATTGGCGCGGTCCTCGGTCACATCCCACCAGTTTTCATCACCACCACACACTTTCCTCCTCCCTCCGCTCCGCTCGTACACAATGATGCCCTGCCAGTTGTCCTCCTCAGTGAGATTGCTAAAGCACAGCTGTAAGGCGTCCTGACAGAGCTATATCGGTTGGTGTCCTCGGGACGACAAGGAGAGTCAATTACAACAGTGGCGCAGAACGCCTCCACCAATGTCAACACGCCGCCCAGACGGCCGTGATAAATAACGGCTGACCTCACAGCGGGCGCCGGGCTCTCAGCAGGGTCCAGCACGAGGCAGCACTAGGAAGTGAGGAATCAGGACAGTGCACGGGCCACTAAGGGGGGACGGGGGGGGACGGGGGGGCGGGGGGGTCG
>JAVQIZ010186066.1:0-10136 GCA_036023535.2 Galaxias brevipinnis
TGCTCGGATTATTACTTCCATGGCCATAGTAAATGCCAAGGGTGAGATTGTACATCCAGCCATGATGCCAATCTCCAGACGTTGCCATTCGGTGGTAAATGTCGGTGTATCAAAACACAATTGAATACAGTACAATATTTAAGATTCAACCAAAACAAGAAAAATATGCAACTCCATCTCCTCCAATACAGCTTTAAGTTGTTCAACTGAAACAAACTATTTGATTCCTGTTTAACCTTATTCCATTTATATGGAGCAAAAAAGACTAAAAAGCTAATTTCCCAAGTCTTGTATTAACATTAAGAGCATTCATCTTTTTTACATAATGTACAGTGAAGAGCTGTAAAACTATCCGCAGTTACTAAGCACAAAAGACTGTGCTAAACTGCACCAGGGGAACATAAGGGTTTAACACACAGCAGCTCTGTTCAGACAACACACAGACAGCTTTGTCAGGACACTGGTTACACTGTTGTATCGGATCGTAGTGTACGGTCAGAGCCGAGGGAGAAGTGATCAACGAGGTCACCACACCAGTTACTGTGTGACCACTGGGTCTTTCCATCCTAACACCATCACATACAGTATTACAGAGACACATGGACATACCAACAGACATAGACAGTCTCGCGATCGCGAGAGAAAGAGAGAGAGTAAGAGATCCACACGATGAGGAGAACCACACATCACTAGTAAACTACACACACCAACTTACATCACTGATTAACAATCAGCAGCTCCACACATCACTGGTTAACGGTCAGTATATGGTGTACTCACCCTTTTGACATGCTTTGGGGTATTTGATGTAGGACACAGCCTTGGTGCACAGAGACCAGACTGTGATTCTGAGCTGTCCGGAGGAGGAAAAAACAAAAGATCACCTTGGTTTATCATGAAGAACTGCTTTATCTCAATTAACAATTGACAACTAAAAAGATATGTTTTCAAACAATCCTAACATAGACTAGGGAAAACATTGTATTACGTGCCGACACTAAACAGAATTAATTAATGGTCCATCTTGTTTCGTTGATGGAAGGTTATCCAGTTCCACAACCATCAGCATGCCATATCTTACAGACGAATTGAACAAGTTGTTAAAGAAGAAGCTGTTAACATCGAAATGCTTTTATTTAAAGCAATCAACTAAAACTTGTTGGGGGTCTCAGCAGGCAGGCAGGCGGACGGGCGGGCGGGCGGGCGGGCTGGCAGGCAGGCAGGCAGACAGACAGACAAACAGACAGAATCTGCTGATGCTCAGTCTAGGCTACGCTCAGCATACTGTTCCCTCAGAAGCAATCATGATTTACGACCACCACCAACATGGTAACCGGCCAACATTCATAGTTGTCTCGATCGAGAGTCTAAAATAACTGCAGGTATTTAGCCCTTGAAGAAACAAGGTCTAAATAAGTGCTTTGTAATACATGTTCAAACTTTTCTGAGAAAGACGCTGTGCGCAGCGAGAGAAAACGGAGGGGAAAAACAGAATAAACCGTGGCTTCAAAACAACACCACTTAAGTAGTATGTATATTTACAATTACATATTACAAACTGTGACTTCTACCAGGACATGTTATATAAACTGATTAAATATTTTACAACAGACATGACAGGCTCTTTGTACTTAACACACAACCCAAGAGACCCAGTAACAGAAGCCTCCCTCGGCCTTCCAAGCTAAAAGGTGTTCAATCCTGGCCCCAGGATCTCCTTTAACCATCCAGCAAGCCAATGGAGCATGTCTCTACCCTGCTCCTAGCTGCACTAAACACGTCTGTCATTCAAGGCCAGCATAGAGTGTGATGTCATATGAACACGGTCTGGTTCAATGACGCGTGTGGTGAGATGAGGAACAACACCCACACTCTGGTGCTCCCCCAAGGCTACCTACCCACAGCTCCATGGCAACAATCTCTACACACGCACATGCACACGCACACACACACACACAGAGAAAGAGAGAGCGAGTCACAGGCAGTCAGACAGATAGAGAGAGAGAGAAATAGAGAGTCACAGACAGGGACAGAGACAGAGAGAGACTGTTCACTGACAGGTACTGAGGCAAGGAATACAATGTAGCCCCCCCCCCCCCCGAACAGTCAGATGGGAACTGAACCAGCGAGTCAGTGAGAGTTCAAGCTTGTGAATCAGTCAATTTACATTTGTGGATCAGTCAGTTCAAATGTGTAGCTGGGAATTACATCAATACATGAGTCATTTAACAGCAACTTATCCAAAATGTATAAAAAGAGCCCATTATTATTATTTTTGAAGGGGTTCACATACAGTCCACTGAGCAGCCAGCTGTCCATAAGCAAGTGAACAGACAGTCTGTTTACGATCAAGCTGAAACAGGACCCTGACAAGAACACTCATCTGGCACAGACTGACTGAAATGCTTGGAGGGGTGATGGTTAAGTTCTGTGCGCTGCAAAAGCAAAACTACAATAAGTGCCACCGTCTGGACCAAAACAACTACTATATGAACAATGTAGATCAAATATACAACATGTTTATGTTGCCAACGGACTGACAATTTTCTTATTAAAGCTTTATTTAACCAGGAAATAGTTCGATTCGGGATTAATAATCTAATTTACAAGGGATACATGGCCAAGACAGGCAACAGCATACATACATACAAAGAAAACACAGAGAGAAAACACAAAAGGAGACATTAAAAGAGATGCAGACTTTAAAAGATCAGACAGACAGACAGACAGACAGATAGACAGATAGACAGATAGACAGAGACCAGAGCACCCATTCTATTCTTGCTTGGTGTTGAAAATGCAGACACAAAGCAGACATTCCCTAGACGTCCCTCCATACACCGTGTTGCTGTAGGCCAAGAGGGAGCAGGACACCTGTCACTGACTGCGGGGGACAGACTGGGGGCGGCTGGCACCGTGCCAAGTCAGACCCACACTAACCAGCAGGGTAGGGCTGCGGGCCACTGTCAACATTTTCATAAACGGTTTATATTTGGTGATAATAATGCATCTATACACAATGTAAGATGTTGTGATATCATATCATATCATGTTAAACATTCTTCATATTATTCACTTACCGTTGTGACCAGGCAGTGAACAAAAAAAAGCTTTACTAGAAGTTTGTGTAAATGCACGAAGGTTCACAGACACATTCCAGCCATAGGCAGACGGCACCTGAAACCTCAGTGTGACAAGGTGCTAACTGGGGGGAACTAACTCTCTAACGGCTCTAGTTCCAACGCACGCACTCTGTTCGACTGGCTGGCTGGCTGCTCCAACCACAGAGTTAGAGCGAGAGGAACAGACTGACATTCTGAAACCATGAAGAATCTGGGGAGACTTAAGATTCCGGAACCATGGAGATTCAGGTCCAGATCTTCTAAGATGGCTGACCAGGATAACAAACTACTAACTAATTAACCTAACCACCTCACTTTTATTTTTCTGTTGATTTAGTTTAAAATATATCAAAGGACACCACATATTTCCACAGCAAACAGTAAACAGTAGAGTCAAGGACTGTCCTCTCCTTGTTATATAGATCTATGTCTGGGGAATCTCTTGGTGCTGAGTGCCTACACAGCTATTTACAGGTTTGTTTCCCAATGGGACAGCAATAGTTGACACCTCAGACACACACACACACAAACCGTATCAAAGAGAAAGTTGAAACCACGCGAACACACACACACACACACACACACACACACACCGAGCAGTACTGAATTGAGACTTACATGGAAGTCGGTGGTGTTAAGGATATGCCGCCCGTCTGGACTCCAGCGAGAGGCCACCAGTCCTATCGAGCCCTCGTCGATCTTACAGTGCCAGTCCGGCTGCTCCAAGGACCAAACCTGAGAAAGAGAGAGACACAGAGTTAGACATATACAGAGAGAGAGAGAACCGGAGACACAAAAATAGAAATGCGAGGGGGGGGAAGAGAGAGAGAGCGAGAGAGAGAGAGAGAGAGAGAGAGAGAGAGAGAGAGAGAGAGAGAGAGAGAGAGAGTGTGTGACATCCCTCCCGTCACCTAGTCCTATTCCATCAAACCTGGACAAACAGAGAGGCACAGTGAAAACTGCCTTCTTTACAAGCAACACCCCCCCTACTCCTATAATAATAAGCTCTTCAAGAAACTTCACTTCCTGTCAGAACTTGACCCTCAGCTTCAGAGAGACAACGAGGGAGAGAAGGGGGAGGAGAGAAAAAAAAAAGACCTTCGAAGCTCAGCCTCATGCAAACCTTTCCCGTGTTAGCCACCATGAAAGACTGGCCCTGGCTGCACAGGTAAGACCCTTGGAAAGTACACATTATGACTCATTCTGAGTTGTTTGCTCCCCCTACATTTGTCCCAGTTTGATTGTTTTACAGAATAGCATGTAAAAGCCTAACTTTGCATTTCGAGTGTCAAACTTGTCGTTCACTTGAGTGGTTTTTGTACTCACACTTCTAAATGCTGTGGTGTTACAATATCTGTTTGTGGTCAAATGCATGACATTGTATCTTCATTGTATGAAATAGTGAGAGTCAAAATGAAGTTCCTATCCAACACTTAGAAAAACCCATGTCAAGTGACAGCCACTGAGGGCTGAAGGGGTAGCAATGGGGGTCTTCTCTTAGAGAAGCTAGTGTGCGGAACCGCAGCAGCAACAGCGGCAGTTATACCTGAACCAGGCCTCTCCTGTACATGGCACAGAGCATGAAGAGGGAGTCTGACGACCACTCCAGGTGCATCACCTGGTCCAGACAGGTGTACAGATGAAGGATCTGGAGGGTGGTCACGTCACGCACCACCAGCCTGTACTGCACACAGGTGGCCTGTAGCAGGAGACACGAAAACACCTGACGTTTAACCAAAGTACCTGATTTACCTCCTCAGCCCCTTTCAAAAACCCAGAAATAAAAAAGGGTGTTAAAAATAGCTAAATAATATATTACCTCCACCTTACCCAGAGTTGAAAAGCTCCAAATTACTTTCAGACTTACCAAATATTTTCCATCGGGTGAAACTTTGCAAAGTTGATTTGACTGCTTAAAGACTTCTGAGAAATTCATTTGTTTATGTCTTTGTCAAGAACAATCTGCTCCTAAAACAGAAGAGGTAATACAAAAACAATTGGTGAAATCTTGAAATCACTGAAAGGAGTAGAATAGACAACATAGTCTATGTAATAATATTCACTGTTTTTTTTCCTCATCATAAACATACTAATTGTAGTCCATGCACTAGAATTCTCTATCTAGCCTGCCAACCACACAGCTACAACCTTCTCAGCCTAAGCCGTTTGGTAGCCGCTTTCATAAGACACCATTAGACACGTCAACGACACATTGTCTTCGTATGGTTAATATATAAAACTAATACCGGGCAGTATTGTCTTACGAAGTTGATTAAAGAGAGACAGACGCAAGTAGTGCTGATCATTCCACCTCAGTTTGGTGGTATTGAAATTTATCATGACCACAAGGTGGAGCGTCGAAACTGTGTCACTGTCTTTCATGCTTGACATGAACAACGTCAACAAGTGTTTCAAAACTGAGCACGTCTTTGGTTTCAAAGACAATCCTTCACTACATACTCAGGGGTGCAGGAGATATTGTTATACAATTAATTTGTAAAACATTGCTAGAGTTAACGTTAGCTGCTGCGTGTTCCTACTTTTGAAAGCTAACGTTAGCAAAGTTATTACAAATGCGTTAGTCTAACGTTGAACGCAATTCTAAAGGAGCAAATGTTTAGAACCTTAAAAAGCTATCGTTGGTTAAGGTGAGATATGTTTTCAAAGAGAAAACATGACATAACAGTGTTACTTTAAAAGCTGCTTCAGGACAACGTTGAAGAAGCTAACGTTTGCTAAATGCCTTAAGTCTGGCGCGAGGCTAGCTTCTTAACACATTACCTAGACTAGCCTACCCCCTAGCCTAGAGACATTTCATTTTACATTTCATAATTTTGCCACCTGTCTATTACCTGTCAAAAGTGAGACACGAGGACACTGTTTCGAAATATTATTGTTAATCCAGCAAACTTTCTTTGAAGTACTTACTGAGCTTGCTAATAATGTCCAGTCAGTGAGATTTCTGTTGGTGTTTGTTTGTACGACGGACGTGGTGTCTGGTGACAGAGTCTCTACCGACCAACCAGCATCGTTGGGAGCTTTCTTGTTGGGAGATGTAGTTCTTTTCTGCTTTATGCAGCTTGAGGCTATTATTTGCTTTTCGTAAGGATTTGTAAGTAATGGGCCACTGTTATTATTTTGCCTATGCTTTAAATATTAGGTAACACTGGAAAAAATACAGTGTAATACAGTATAAAAAAAGGCTGATGTCAAAATGTCAGGAGATTTTACTTTATCCTTTAGAGTTAATACAATAACATGCGTAAGTCTATTTGACAGATTAATGTTGACGTTGAAACATTTACACATATACTATATATTTTTGAATATGTATATTAAACTCAACCAGCATTGAGTACGATAGCCCCTAGTGACTTGGGAGATGATTCCCGCTTGTGTGCGCCCAAACCGCGGCTAACTCCTCCAGTGGTAAGCCTTTATTCTACCGACACACAGTCCTTGATCTCGCTAAGGAGGCCTAAGGCTTTTCAGGAGAGCTTTCTCAAACTTTCCTGAAATAGACAAACAAATCGAAAACTTTCTCTTATCTCAATCAGTGAAATGATTTTTTTCAGGAGGGGTCAATAACCTTGATGACGTTTTGTTTTTAAGTAATTTTGATGGAGAGCCGGCGGCCACAGTTGTAGCCTAATGGAACAGGACTTTAAATGCTGATGTTCTAAGGCATATAGCTGCGCAGTATAAACCTCACCATTTTCGATTAAGATCACGTTTCTTTCGCTTGGTAAGTGGGCCTTATGTTTTCAAGTCATCATTTATTGTGTGCTTTCAAATTCCACTGTCATGGCATTAGGGCAGCATTTCGTTTTGAAAGGGAGGTAGCCTATTCAAATGCTTAGGAAAAATATTTTACATTGTCTGTAATTTGCTGTTGACCAACATGAAGCACGGATCTATATTAAATGAGTCCGATTTTCTTATGTCATATTAGATATACTTAATTAAGTTTAACCAAAAGTGTAAATAACCATATAGTCTAAAGGATCTAAAAGCTTTAACAATAATATAATTAATCCCTTTACTTATGTGCAAAGGTACAGAAATCAATGCGCTTACGCTGACTGCACTCAAAATATTTTCGATCGATAGACGACATAATCAACAGGCCTTTTTGACCCATGAATTTGCCCAATCTATAAAGTGTTTGATTGTACACAATACATGCAAGTATCTAATGTTTTTGTTTAGTTTAGTTTTGTTTTGTTTGCATAAAAAAGAACATATTGATATGTGTACTCTCTTGCATCTGATGGACGTGATATTCTATTTACGTGTGTTTGTAAACCAAATTCAATAGTACACGTCAACAAAACATGTGTGCTGTTTAACTCTTTTAGGTTCTTAATAGAAAATAGACCTGAAGTTCAGTTATGCATAACGCATTACATAACATTTGAATAAAAGCTGAAAACGGTTAGAAACATTTAGAAATTCTATAATTTGAAATAAAATGAAAATAAAATGTCATTTTTTCACCAATACTCATAAATATGCAACAATAATTTAGTAGGCTAGCGTTATTGAAGTTACTGCATAACTCGTTCGTTTTATTAAATTTTTTTATTGATTTGCAATTTATATCTTAACCTGGAGTGTGCATAATGACCCACGGGAAGAATTTGGATCTGTTGTGCACTGCAATCGTTGTCATGGGTGCTACAAACTGGGAGCAGCACAGGGACTCCTCCAGTCCTTCTGTCAGGGAGGTGAAAAAAAGGAGAAAAAAATGCAATATAGGCCTATTGCAAATATATTTTAAAAATGTAAGATCCCAAAAGCAAGTAAATTACTTCACTTTGTTGCTTCATGTGTTGGATTAAACTGGAACCACGCTATATTATTGTAGTTTGCCACTTCTTTTGTTTTTAATAATGATACGTATAACCTATATGCCTCTATAAGGCCTACACCGTTATTGCATTAATATTTCATATCATCTAGCCTATATTGCTTCTCTGTTTGGAAAAGACGAAAGGTATAAGTGAAATATGCGTTCATAATGCAGGTGTATTCAATGAATAAAATCCCCTGGCAGTCTTCAATTACTTGCACAGTGTAAGCCCTCGCACATAGGGCGGCAGCTACCACGGGAATAGCGGGAACCAATTTAACCGGCGAGCAGCTTCTCTAGAGGTTTTTCTCTCTCTCTCTCTCTCTCTCTCTCTTTCTCTCTCTTTCTCCCTCTCTCTCTCTCTCTCTCTCTCTATCTCTTCTTTCTCTCTCTGACACAGACAGGCAGTCTAACTAGTCTAAGCATTTCTTATTAGCCTATAACTGTTTTAGTCCTGATGCCCAAACCAAGTTGGTTGTATGCAGTCCTCTCATGTGTCAGAATATTTTTCTCAATCTGATCAATGAATTAGGAATCGCCAATTTACGATTGTTTATTTAATCAAATGTTATGCGTTTATTTGAATCATTTATTTGTTTTAATATTAATGCTTATTTTAATATGTTCTAAACCTTTTCAAAATGCACGCATGCACCTTTAACAGTTTTTTTTCTTTGGCACCCACCGTGAAGTTGCTAGGGTGATAAGACGCTTCGTATATGGACCTGAAAATTGCATGAAGCTCAAGCACAAGCCAATAGACTACACTCGGATACTACCATGAGTTGACAAAACTGTTCAACATCGAGGGATAATTTTGAAGAACAATTCTGCGGTACAGTCAATTATCTCCACTTAAGAGCAATATACTTGTGCAGCCTGGTTGCCATTCGTTCCATGAGCTCTTTTAGGCCTCTGGGCCTTCAAATCCGCGTGTTCAGGATTTTCGTTGATTTAAACTTGACAGTTATTCCGAATGACCAGAGCCTCTATACCGAGAACTAGAAACACATATAAAAATAAATGTATATAAAAATGCAAATCACATTATCCCATAGGATAGCCTATGAAGATCAAATATTAATCATAAAGGCCCGGTAGGAAACGTTTGGGTATAGTTTTATAAATCTAGTAGGCAATCAGCCATTCTGATTGAGCAAAATCGGGTCTTTATCCTATTTGGCAGTGGTTAACGTGTGTGTGTGTGTGTGTGTGTGTGTGTGTGTGTGTGTGTGTGTCTGTGTGTGTGTGTTTGTGTGTGCGTGTACGTGCGCGCGTGATGGGCGCATGCGATGCGATATGACTCAGTTTATGAGTTGCTGTTGTTGGACGTTATGAATTAAAAAATTATAACTGTCAGGTCTAGTAATGCTCAGTCAATTCAATCATTCATTTTAAGTGCCAGTATCTAATGAAACACAACGCAGAACCACGTGACTTGAAGCTTGTGGTTTAGGGACCATGGTAGAGAGGTACCCCCTGGTTTTTATACAGAGGGGCAGCAGTGTCTCATACTATCCCCAGAGTGAGGATGCTGGGTGAGGGAGAGAGTGGGCAGGTTTGGACACGCCCAGACTTCTGAAACCATTTCTGACAACTTGCTGGACTCTTCTGCTGTGGTCACATCTGTAGAGAGGGACAGTTTGTGTGAGTGTGTGTGTGTGTGTGTGTGTGTGTGTGTGTGTGTGTGTGTAAAAGATCAATAGCTTTTTCTTTTTCTTCTTTCGGTTATTTTTCTCTCGCTTCTCCTTTTTTTTCATCTCGGTCATCATACTTTTTCTCTCTCTCCTTTTCATCTTTCAAATTTTTGTGTCTTTCTCTTTTTTCCTCCCCCACTTAAAAATGTCACAAACATAATTGTTGTAATTCGTGTTGTACAGAGTGATCTACCCCTCAGTGGACTCTGCGTCTGTCAAGATGTCCCAGTCCACTGCCACTGACCATGGAGGAGCCTTTGAGCATCTCTGGAGCTCCCTGTAAGTATCAGGGAGGAGGACAAACAAAGGGATTAACAGGGGCTCTAAGTCACTACAGACACAGCACAGACCTTGAATGCTGTGAGCACACTGGGAGCCACTGGGTTTTTGATCATTGTTAGACTCATGCGGATTTATCCATCTGGATTTATATATATATATATATATATATATATATATATATAT
>JAVQIZ010186070.1:0-14516 GCA_036023535.2 Galaxias brevipinnis
GTTCTGTTCTGTCCTCCTTTGAGCCAGTTCAGACAGGCCAGGCAGTGGAGACATGTTGTGCTGTGTTAGCGGGCACACACACACACACACACACAGGGAGAGAGAGAGAGAGAGAGAGAGCTTCAGTGAAGTGTGTCCAACCTTAACGCTTCCTTCTTAGTTTACAACACGGCCATGTTTCTCAGAGCTCTAGGAAGAGAACGCCGTGTCATGTTTCCTAGCGCAGCGCTGAGTCGTGTTATCATGGCGATTGCAACGCCGTCTCATGTTCCTCCACAGAAGCCAAGCAAAGCTTTCTGCTCTGCTTTGTAAAAACATAAGTAACAATAACCGCCTCAAAGTTATTATTCCAAAGTTCAGTTTAGACATAAATGAAGACAAATGGTGGGAAGAAGACATGTCGGCAAAAAATGCGCATGTTAAAGTCTGTGAAGGCCTTTCTCTTATGTTTTTATTATGACATACTGTGGTGTTAACCCAGCACTGTTGTTTCCTTCAGGATTCATGGCAGGATGGTCGTCGTTGGCAACTGGCGGTCGCCACGGAGCTACCGGAGCTGGAGGAAAAGAGCGGGGGTGGAGGTGACCGAAGCTTTGGCGGTCGTTCGTTCCGCGGCGGCAGTGGACGGGGCTTCGGCGGTGGGCGGGGCTTCGGCGGTGGCCGGGGAAACGGCTTCAGGAGTGGCGGCCGTGGCGGCAGCAGCTGGCAAGGGCAGAAACGCACCTTCAGCGATGCCTTTGATTAACTCATTCTACCCCTCTGGACTGATGTGACTGGTTGCTGCTCTGCTTACTGGCAGCCATGTTTCTTTGTGGCAGTCGACGGTGCAGTTGGCGGCCATGTCTCTTACTGGCAGTCACTTTACACTTGGCAGCCATGTTTCTTAATGGCACTGGGCTGTAAAGCCGACAGCCATGTTTCTTTCTGGCGGTCAGCTGTACGTCTGACGGCCATCTTGGACGCCTTCTTCACGGTGTTTAGAGGACTTGCCCGTCTGTTATGCTCTGCTGCTGGGGCATTCCTCGCCTCGACAGCTCATCAGCTCAATTGCTTTGCAATCTCATGGTTATACTGTGTCTGTATGCTCCCATTCATTTGAATGAGATTATATGAGATGATGCTCAATAAAGGTGGTGCAATGGAACAGTTTTGTCTTCTCTTTTAATTCAGAAAGAAGGAAACTTCTTCTATTACACATATACATCTGATGGATAAAAATCACCTCTACTTCCACTACTATCTGCCCAAGTATGGCTAGCTAATATTTAATACTTTATGCAATGTGGCAGGTTTGTTTGTCAATGTCAATGTGAGCAATACCATCTGCCAGCTAGCAGAGTGTTTAATGCATCTTGAGACAATCATGTTTTTTGCTTTGTCTGTTTTTGATTAAGACCACTTTTCAGAGTTTTGAAATAGCATTCTCACCTTGCTCTCTTACTGAATGACGTGCATGACATGATTTTCCCTCCAAGGTAAACTGCTATTACAGTAACATGCTTGTGTTTCTTTGTCTAAACGATCAGGGTTAAGGGGATTGGATTAGACACTGCACATAGACAATCCTACGCCTCATCAAACATTTATGTGTTCTCTTAATTTTCATAAGAAAGCCTATGAAATGTTTTGTGGGGCTATGGAGTTCACGTAAGTCTAGTAAAAGGTGAAGGGTTAATATGTAGTTTTTCAATATTTTTCCAGTGATTAAACCATACAATCATTTAAATGGTCTTATGTTTTCAAGTAATGAGCTTCAAAGGCATGGCCTGTAACAGTGTAGAACAGTGAACTATAATAGATTGTCTTTATGACGTATAGACTGCACAAAGATTGACCCATTTTATTAAAAATAAATCCATTAGAAAAATCCCATGTCAACCTTTTTCTGAAACATTCCAAAACAAAGTGATGGTCAATCCTGGACTAGATCGAAGAACAACGTACGCTATGTCCAATCAGGGTTAGAGAGTTGAAGCTCGATTCAACAGGTGGGTTTGTGTCCATTTTGTAAAGCTCAATTCACTCAACATGTTACCTATCGCTATTTAGTTTTAACACAGTCCATGTTGCCTCAATACTGCCCTACGTTCTCCTCTCGCCTCTGTTCTCTTCATTGTCCCGGAGCAGGTGTTGCTGTGGCATTGTCCAATAGGAGCAGTGTTTGCTGGACGGTGGGTGTGTAGTGGTCTGTCTGCATGGGGAAGGTCAGGCAGTCTGAGTCTCCACCTGAGGACCAGAAGGTTAACAAATTAATTCCAAAAGTGAAACTCCCCAACTCGTCTCCTGACCAAGTGCCCACTTATTGTTATGTTGTAAAGTGGACTCTCTAAAGTTTGAATTGGCCCAGGTAGGACCAGTTTCCAATTCAGCCATGCTGTGACAGCAGCGGCTTCAGGTCCCACCCACCGATCACCTCACCCTCGTCTTGACCCCTGCCCTGTAGTGACCTTATAGTAGCTCTCAAGCATGCCCCGATTTGTCTCCCAGGCCCCACCCGCACACTGTGACCTCATCTAGCAGTGTTCCCAGGCCCTGCCCCCTCAGTGACCTCACCGTAGCAGTGTTCCCAGACTGGATGTGTCCTCAATCCTCTTTGATCTTCATTGAACCACAGCTCTGAAGTGTTAAGATGATCCACCAACTACACACACACACAAGGATCACTAAACACCTACAGGGGGATAACATTCTTTCATAATTTGTTTGTTCATTACTCCATGTATGTATCTCTCATTTATAATTGTATGCATCTATCTCTTCATGTATGTATCCATTCAGTGGCATTGGGATGTGAGAGCTGTGATTGGCTGCCAGGTCTGATATGTGTAGACTCTGATTGATAGCCTACCTTAAAAACAGCCTCTTCCTGTTCCTGCTTTGTGACTCTCTGCTCACCTCCTTCACATGACCCTCTGCCAGCACCAAGAGTACTGGCTGTAAAGGGGAACAGGTGTGACCAGGTGTGTGTGTGTGTGTGTGTGTGTGTGTGTGTGTGTGTGTGTATGTGTGTGTGTGTGTGTATGTGTGTGTGTGTTTTCTCACCCGTCGCATAGTGAACCTGTTGTGTGTTGGAGTCAGAGGGGCAGTCCTCCTTCACACTCCCATAGCTGTTGGGGGTCTGCTCTTGAGGCCAGCAGGGGTTATGGGGGGTACAGGGGGCACTGTCGTTCTGCCTGGGAACACTGCTGCCATGCTGCGTCCCTGTGGAGCTGGCAGAGTGAGGAGTAGAGGTGCTGAGGTAGAAGGTGTGTGTGTGTGCATCAGTGACTCCACGGAACCTGTCTGAGAAAACAGATGAAACTGTAAATAAATATCCTCAGCCACACCAGAAGCTGTGAAATGACACCAACCACCAGGGTATAGGAGCTAACAGACCCTTTGGGAGGAGAACCTTCACCTGGCCAGGTGAGAGAGAAGACAGAGTGGAAGCAGACTGTTTAAGGAGAACCCTCACCTGGCCAGGTGAGAGAGAAGGCAGAGTATAAGCAGACTATTTAAGGAGAACCTTCACCTGGCCAAGGTGAGAGAGAAGGCAGAGTATAAGCAGACTGTTTAAGGAGAACCTTCACCTGGCCAGGTGGGAGAGAAGACAGAGTATAAGCAGACTGTTTAAGGAGCTAGTGGCTCTCTGCCCTGTGTGGATGTGTGTGTGTGTGTGTGTGTGTGTGTGTGTGTGTGTGTGTGTGTGTCCTAACCCTCCTAATCCTGCTCCTCCTCCTTCATGGGTGTGTGTCCTACTCCTCTCCCTCCTCCTCCCCCTCCTTTGTGGGTAGTGTCCTAACCCTCCTCCTCCTGTGTGTGTGTGTGTGTGCGTCCTAACCCTCCACCTCCTCTGTGGGTGGGTGTGTGTATGTCCTACACCTCTTCTTCCTCCTCCTCCTTCGTGGGTGCGGGTGTCCTACCCCACCTCCTTCTCCTCCTTAGTGTGTGTGTGTGTGTCCTACCCTTCCTCATCCTCCTCCATGGGTGTGTGTCCCACCCCACCTCCTCCTCCTATGTGTGTGTGTGTGTCGTACCCCTCTTCCTCCTCCTCCTCCTCCTCCTTGGGTGTGTGTGTGTGTCCGGCAGCATCCTGTAGACTCTGTAGGCATGGCTGCCTTTCTTCTGGCTCATGTCACTCAGCTCCTTCACGTCGCTCAGGGAGTTCAGCGCACAGCGGAAGTTTGCCTTCCAGGTCTTTGGGTCCGGAGGGTCTCTGCCAGGGTGGTACTTCCCTGGAACCAACACCAGCACACAGGGGTCCAACTTCTGTGTGTGTGTGTGTATGTGTGTGTGTGTGTGTCCGTGTGTGTGTGTGTGTCTGTGTATGTGTGTGTGACCTACCAGTGTCTATGATCAAGTTGGATTTGTCCATCCATAGTGTGTGCGCAACTAGTTTTGTGTGTGTATGTATGTGTATGTTGTGTAATGATCGTGTGTGTGTGTCTGTGTATTTGTTTATTTTGTGTGAGTATAGTATGTGTATGTGAGTAGTGTGTGTGTGTATAGTGTGTGTGTATCTCATACCTGTGTGCATGGCCCAGCCTCTGAACAGCGTGGCGTCTCTGTTGATGCTCCAGCCGTGACGCGCCGCGTGTTTCCACGGAATCTGGAACACTCTGTCCGTCTGTTACCGTAGAAACAACGCTGTTACCATAGGGGTGTGTTATGGTCACCTCAAATTAGTTTGTCGTAACCTCTATTAGAATATGGTAACTATCCTACAAATATCTATATGAATGTTACGTTTGTAGTGATATTGTTTTGGATGTTTTTCAATAATATTCCACATATACCTAGAAATACGCCTCCCCCAAAAAGCCATAATATTGAAGTTGAGATTAAAAAAAACTTTACTGAAATACTTTTACTCTCAACTAACTCAACTCTTTTGCTCTCAACTAAAGCTGAAGTGCGATTTTAAGGGAGAGCATGTTTTCTACACATCAGAGGTTTTCCACTCTTTAGACTTTAGCAACAAACTAGTTTTCTATAGTTTCCGAATACAGGAGATGTTTTGACTCTAGTTGAACACTAGTTTTCCATGGAAAGAGTAGGTGTTGTAGAATTTGGTAACAAACTAGTTTTCTATTAATGCGGGCTTTCAGACTTCAGAAAGCGACGCACCGAGTCCAGCCACTTGACTCCTGGGTAAACGCCAGAGTTGATCTGTTCCTCCAGCCAAGGCCTCATCCTCATCCTCATCCCAGCGGACTGCTGCATCCTGTGCTCACACATGCACACACACACGCACACACACACACACATACACACACACACACACACACACAGCATGTCAGAACACTTACACATATCACAACACAACAAAACACATACATACGTGTTGCAACACACAGAACACATCAAGATACACAAGTGCCTCTAATTTCTGTGTTTTTTAGGTTCTCCTCTCGATCACCTCCAGCCTTACCTTCGCAGTGCCCTTTGGTGTCACCAGGTGTGTAGAGGTTCTCTTCCACTTCTAGCGTAAAGACGTTCTGACTAGGTCCAAGTGTGTACAGGTTATGGCTCAATCCAAGTGTGTAGAGGTTCTATTCGGCACCAGGTGTGTAGAGGTTCTGTTCAGCTCCAGGTGTCTAGAAGTTATATTCAGCTCCAGGTGTGGAGGTTATATTCAGCTCCAGGTGTGTACAGGTTGTTTCTATATCCCGGTGTGTAGAGGTATTCTCTATATCCAGGTGTGTAGAGCTTCAGACCAAACAGAGGTGTGTAGAGGTTCTGAACCCCTCCAGGTGTACAGGTAGGCTTGTAGAAACCCCCACCGGCTTCTACAAGTCTTCTACAACCTCACCTCACCTCCAGCCTAGCCCAGCCCACTCCCCTCCTCATCCAATCACAAACCTGACAACCGACAAGTAAGAAAAGGGATATGATTTGTTCACGAGTTATCTGATCTTTTGGACTGTGACTCCCTTTAGAGACATGAAGAATAGCCTGCAGCAGAACCCCGTACCCTGAATAACAGCAAGTTAGCAACATCATTGTGTGCAGAACACAAGAGACTCTCCATCTTAAACCACAGGTGATCCTGAACCACAGGTGATGACGTTTAGAAAGGCTTGTAAAGCCAAAACCTAGAAAAGTCCACATAAACGCATACATGCATCGCGTGTTTGTGTGTGTGTGTGCTTACAGTAAATCATTCTCCTTTTGATTATCATTTTCAAGTTTAACGGTCCTCTTAAAGTTGAAAAATGTATGGATGTTTTCATATGGATGGATATGTACTATTCCCTTTAAAGGTTGGACAGAACATTTTTTAAACTGTTCATGGTACAATGAAACCTACAATGCTGTGATGCTCCTTTCCTCCACTAGAGGGCAGTGATCTGATTAGTCTGTGCTATAGCCCTCACCCAAAACGGTTTGGTCTGGCCAAACTACCACATTTACTCTTCAACCCAGAATGAGGTGTGTCTAACTTCAGTCTGTAATTTTATTTTTAGTGTCTGTATTATATTGCTGTAATATCTCCATATAGATTTATAATTTTTTTGTTTTAACTTTTCTTATTGTGGCACATTGCGGAGCTGGCAGATCTACGTGTCATTGTCACTGCACTGTGTTGTACACTGATATATGACAAATAAATAGTTCCACTGATATATAATGCATAATATTGTCCTATAATATCTCTGACTGATATATAATGCAGTGTATTGTTTTAATCTCTCTCACTGATATATAATACAGTATACTGTTCTAATCTCTCACTGATATATAATACAGTATATTGTCCTAATCTCTCACAGATATATAATACAGTATATTGTCCTAATCTTTCACTGATACATAATACAGTATATTGTCCTATTATCTCTCTGACTGATATCGAATGCAGTATATTGTCCTATAATCTGTCTCTGACTGATGTGCTCCTGTGAAGTGGTGAGCAAGGCGAAGGCGAAGGGAGACAGGAATAGACCGTCAGTGTAAAACAAGACTTTCAGTAAAAATAGACGCCGGCTGGCCAAAGATCAACCCTGCCCTCCTCCTCAAGGTGTCTCTCTGAGGAACGAGGTAGGGAGAGAGAGAGGGAGAGAGAGCGAGAAGGAGAAGGAGGGTGGGGAGAGAGAGGGGGGGGGGCGAGGGAGGGAGGAAGAGAGAGGATGTTAAGGAGCTCAGAAAAATAAAGAAAAAAAGGAGGAACGAGGAAATGAAACAAAGGAGGTAAAGTAAAGACATCAGACTCCAGACCACGTTAGCCTTGTTTCCACTATAGGGCCAGGGGCCCAGGGCTAGGGGCTAGGGCTCGGGCTAGGGGCTAGGGATAGGACCAGGGGCCCAGGGCTAGGGGCTAGGGTTCGGGGCTAGGGCTAGGAGCAGGGGCCCAGGGCTAGGGCTAACTCTAGGACCAGGGGCAACAATATTCTATAGTTACCATGGCTTATTGTCTGTTAAAGGTAAACAAAATACAGCTTAAGTGCAGAATTGTCTCCATGGTCCCTGGCTCGCCCTGCTTGGCCCCTGGCTTGCCCTGCTTGGTCCTCACTAGCCCTGCTTGGCCCTGAACAGGCTCCTCTAAGCCCCGTACTGGCCATTACTCCTGATTGAATCATCAAACCAATTCCTTTTCTCAGTCTGATAGCTTGCATATTGATCAAGGACAGTTTTTTTTCATTTGGAAAAAAGGCTACAATATTTAGATTTCTTGTTTTTATATATATAAAACAAGCAAAAACATTTGGGGACAAACAAACCCTGTGTTTTAGAGCTGGAATACATGGACTGTGATTCTAGACTCCACACTGAGCGTTTTGGTGACAGAGCAGCTCTGCAGTGATTTGGGCCTCTGCTGCTGCTGCTGTACTGTTTGTCGGCGGTGTGCTACACCAGTAGTTATATATAGGGCCCCCCCGTGCGACCTTATAAGGGCTGCTGTAGGGCCCCCCCCCAACCCCCAGGCTGCAGCTCCTCTCCATCACGGACTCCCAGAGGAACCAGCCTGATCACCTAACGCTCTGCTGGGATCTCTACAGGGTAAGTAAAGGCTGCCGGTGCTGCTTCTCCAACGAACCTCCACCTGTCTGCTCTGTCACTCTGCTTGTCTCTCTCCTCCTCCTCTCTCTCTGTCTCTTTTCTTTGCCACCGAATTTCCTCCTTATTTTCCCTCTGTGTCTGTGTGTGTGTGTGGCTCTGTCCTGCCTTTTCAGTGTGTTGCTCCTTGGGTCCAGGAAGTGATTGATGTGTGTGAAGAGGATAATTGGTTTTACGAGAGCGGTTGGCTTCACTGGGTCATAATGATTATAAGGGATTATTCTGTTGACCACACTGTCAGTTAAATAGATTCACACACACTCAGAGTGTCTAGTTGCTGTTTGGCTAAATGTACAGGGCTCCACAGTTAATCCAGCTCTCTGTCTGTCACTATCCACCATGACCGGACCTCTGTATTCTGGGTTATTACATTACACATAAACTCCTGTCAAAACCCTGTCTCAGAGCTGTGCTATTCTTATCGCTACATATAAGTATTCTGGTTAGCATTTTATGAGTATAATTGCATTGTATATTATAGCTATGGTTGTTGGTATGGGTTAGCGTCAATTAGTGGTGTTAAGGTTAGTGAGTTAGGTCAGGCTGTGGTCGGTACAGTGAACAGGGTAAGTTACTGAGAGCAGCAGTAGTTCAGGTGTCAGTTGGGGTGTATTTCTGGGCATCACGCCTTTTACACGGCTAATATTATGGGATAGGGGCAAAGTCCAAAACTGGCAGTAATCATAGTGACGTGATTTGGTTGGTAAGAGTCGGGCTCCCATATGAAGCAAGTGAAAGGTCAGCTTAAGGGGAATAAAGGTAGAACCCCTGAGATGGCATTAACCAGTGAATGATTAAAGGTAGGCTCTGCTATTTAAGACAACAGGATAAACTAGTTTCTGTGGTTCAGAAGCTGTTGAAACTCGATGTAGTCGGCTGAAGACGTCTTACATTTTGGACAAATTTGGCTCCACTGTGTTATACATGTAAGCATTGCTTTGTGTGTGTGTGTGTGTGTGTGTGTGTGTGCGTTTGTGTGTGTGTGCGCAGGTGTGCAGGTGTCCGTGAAGGTAACTAAAGATGGCAGCATCAGCATCAGTGATGCGTCACTATGCTCACCACAGCGCTGAGGCTCAGTTTGTAGCCAGAGAGTACTCCAGGTAAGACCATCGCCAGCCCAGTGACCAGGATGATTAACTGACTGACTGGTTGACTGTATGGCTGACTGGACACTTGACTGGCTGACTGGTTAACTGGACAGCTGACTGACTGACTGGCTGACTGAATGACTGACGGCTGTCTGGACAGCTGACCGGACAACGGACCGGCTGGCTGGTTAAATAGCTGACTGGCTGGTTTGCTAACTTGCTTAGCTAACGCTTACATTACTACTTAAAAAAAGTGAAAACCCCAGCCGTTTGAACTTTTTGCATTGTAGAATGTATCAACTAACTTTAAGCCAGTGATTGAGTGTATAGCCCTGTTTAACAACTTTACCTTTAACACTTTAGCATTTTAACTAACAAATTTACCTTTAACACTTTAGCACTTTAACTAACAAATTTACCTTTAACACTTTAGCACTTTAACTAACAACTTCCCAGCCGTCTGTCGGCCTATTGCTAACCAAGTAGTCTGTTTGTAGCAACCTTTCCAAAGGCCAAATGTATTTATCGTATCGTATTTATATGTATTATAAATCAATGGTTTGAGGAGACTATTGTCTGGCTTGTGTCGGAAGGGATGTCCTTCTTTCAAAACACACCAAGGAAAGGGTTTAGTCTGTGGTGGTTTGAGTTAGGGTTTAGTTTAGCTGCTAGTTGTTTGACAAGCCTTTTATATCAACTCTTTCTCATGTTTCTACAGACCTACATATCTTTTAGCCATTGCTATCCATCTAGCCATCATCCCTAAAGTAGCCTGGTAACGTTTATCAAACACATCCCACCCACTGTCATCCGTCACTCATCCATCGCTCACCCACTGGCGGCGTCTTCCTGTCCATATCCTGTTTCAACACCATGTGTCTGTGTACCTCACATGTAGCGTTAGGCAGGATATTCAGCTTAAGAGAAGTGAAGGAATGACTTCTGTGACTTCAGGTGATGGTGTAGTTAACAAAACTCCACAGAGCAGTTTCAGTTGTTATCACACTATAGTGAGTAGCTGAAGTATAGAAGAGGCTAACGTGTGTGTGTGTGTGTGTGTGTGTGTGTGTGTGTGTGTGTGTGTAGCTATACCAGCAATGCCACTAGGGGGTTGTGGACCACACTGGGTGACACCATTAGTGGGGCTGACCCAAAAATGAATTAATAAAAGAAAATTTGTGCAGTGTCAGCAGAAAGCTATTATTTTTTAAATAAAACATATCAGTAATATAACTGCAAAAACATTTTTTGAGTGACACCAACCCTAGGGATACCACTGGCTATAGTCATCAGCTATCTGTTATGCATTAGCTGCTTACCTCCACAGATTTAAGCTTGGTGCCTGTTATTGCTCTGATGATGACACAGACTGTTGTTACCACTAGACTTGTATGTCCTAGTGCATAGACTAGTATAAATATGGTTGATGCAGTGTATTGATGTATGCATGGAGCTTCATCAATGCACCTAAAATATTACAGTTACATGCTTGGTTTTGAACTAATTGCTGTAATATACATGAGAATGTGTTTATTATTCAAATAAGCATGTGTCCAGTTAGCGACCGGTACTAATGGCCTGATGCATTGTGGGGTATTCAGCTGCTATGACATCATCGCTCTAGACTCAGATCCTATAGTGTGGTTTGTTTGTAATGCTCCCCTTGTTTTTACTGCAGGCCTACTCAGTGCAAGCACACTAAACCTTTTCTCTTTCATTTTCCTAATGCGTAGCCCTGTAGTGGAAATTAAACTTATTTTGATTAAGGAGGGTAAATTTAGCTTACTATATTATCAGACAGAACTAACTCTGAGCTCTGTGGGTTTGATGTTGTTTATTAACCCCTGAATGTTAACACTCCTGGCACTGGATATCTGTTTTCATATTAGCCTGACTGATCTTCTGTACTTGCTGCCCCATCACATAGTTCTATACATTCTAGAACTTTGAACTTGTAGAACTGTGTCAGTGTTCTAGACTTTTCATCTCTGAGTTCTAGATCTTCTAGCTGCTATAGCTCTGCTTCAGTGTTCTAAGACTTTAACTGAGTTCTAGAACTTCTAACTTCTATAACTGTGTCAGTGTTCTAAGACAATTCATCTCTCTGAGTTCTAGAACTTCTAACTTCTAGAACCATGTCAGTGTTCTAATACTTTTCTGCTCTGAGTTCTAGATGTTCTAGCTGCTATGCTCTTCTTCAGTGTTCTTTGACATTTCACCTTACCGAGTGTTTCTCTCTCTCTGTCAGCTCTGTAGTGGTGGAGGACGATTATAAGCACCAAGCAGAAACACGCATCCAGGGAGTGGTAAGCACCGACGTGTACCTGTGTGTGTGTGTGTTTGTGTGTGCGTGCGTGCGTGCGTGCGCGAGCGAGGGAGAGAGAGAGATTATGAATTAAACTGCTAAAGTCCTTATGCTTTTGTTGTTGTGCAGGTGAGGAAGAAGATGACAGAGAAGTACATCCGTGAGGAGTCCATGATCAGAGGACCCAAGTATGTCGTCCGCCTCCGCTCTCACACTGTGTTCGAGAACACGCCCATCAAACTGTTCTGCACCGTCGAGGGATACCCCACTCCCATAGTCAAATGGTAAACAGCTAGAGGACTTCAACACTGTGACAAGCTGTGTGTTTATGGGGAGTTTCAAAGTTTCAGTTAAACTAAGTTGATGTTTTAAGGGGGTGGCAACATTGTGATTATTTTAGATGGAAGTGTCTCAAGTCTAATTGTAAAATAAACAGTTCTACACTGCAGAGAGAAACTGTCCACATATCATCAATAGTAAGAGTTATACTAGTCCAACATTTGTCATTGTGTGTGTGTGTGTTTCCCGCAGGTATAAAGATGGCGTCATCCTGGACGTCTCCTCAGGAAGGTATCTGCTGGAGGACAACATTGGAATACATACGCTGGAGATCCTCAAGTACGTTTTCCCACGGCAACACGCCCCTCGACCTGTGTCAGGGGACACTTCAAATTAGCACATTATCACAATAATCCAACACCCCAGTGACATTATCACAATAATCCAACGGCCCAGTTAGATTATCTCAATAATTCAGTGGCCCAGTGGCATTACAGATATGTTGACTGACCACTGGATACAAGGACATGATTACCTCCCACTTAATCTCCAGCCAATCTCAGTGCAAGCGTGTTCTATTCTATCAATAAGGCAATGAGGTGTGCGCATGTATTGTGTAGCTGTGTTGTTTTCTGTGAGTGATTGACAACATGAATATACTATTCCTACTCCTATTTTCTTTGTATTAGTGTTTTTACCCCCCAAGTGTGGAAACAGCCAAGTCAACTAGCAAATGTTCTGTGTTAGTTGGTTAGATGCACTGTTCAGTTGTTTGTCTTAGCTACATGTCTGTTTCAGATTTGCTAGTAAGTTGTGTATGTAAGGTCTGCGTTAGTTATGCTAGTTAGCTGTCTATGTTCGCAGTGATAGCATAGTTACATGGTCTGCTTATCTGTAATAATAATAGTGTTTTTCTAGCCCGAAACCTAAGCGTAATTAGTTAGCTGACAAGTTATGGCTAGCAGGTTAGCCTAGCAGCAGGTTTGCAAGTTTTGGCTCGCAAGTTGTAGCTAGTTCTTCTAACAGTAGGTTGGCTGGTTGTGGCTAGTAGGTTAGCTAGTTTTCCTAACTGAAACCTTGCTAGTCATAGTGTTTAACCCTAAATCAAAAGGGTTCTCGTACCTTTATTCTGTTATGTATTTAACTAACAGTAATCATAAACTTCCTACTGTATATAAGTCCCTCCCACACACAGAACAGAGCCTCTTCCCCCTCCCTTCCCCTCCAAACTCAATGCTTCTCACAGCTGTTCATTACCAAGTGCTGAGGTCAGCGGTGACTTGATCCTCAGCCCTGTGCAGCCCTTCGGGGGAGGAGGAGGAGGAGGAGGAAGCGGGATACGTTTCCAAACTACCCCCGCTGTACTATCTGCCCATACCAGAACTCCTGTGTCTCCTACTCTAACTAGAGGCTTGCTTTCAAAATTATTTTGGGCTACTTTAATATATATGAAAATCTTTCATCATACCAACCGTTCATCTGGACCTTCCACTGCTTACATAATATTGGTTCCATATGTTCTCTCGGCTTGAGAATCTTTACATTCTTATTATACTGGAAGCACCACATGTTCTAGCTAGATAATACATTTAGAAAATAGGTTAATGTAATATTCAAAGTACCACAACTTTTTATAAATTATTTTGAAGCACTAAGGTTAATGTCACCTTACTCTCACTACTTCTAGAGTCATTCCCCTTTCCCTCCCTCCCTCCCTCCCTCCTTCATTCCTACCCACCCCCCTACCCCCCCGTTGCACACTCATTCTTTAAATGATCTCTTCTTTCTTCCTGTCCTCCTTCAATCTTGTTTTTTCTTCTCGGCCTCCTATGCTCTCTCTCCGTACCACACCTCCCTCCCTCCAACCTCCTGTCTCACTCCTTCCTCTCTCTGAATTCTCTCCGCATGCTTTACATTCATGCTTCAGCCTCACATGAACATGCTTCTAAAAGAGGTCAACTTTCCCTCTCGCCTCTCTTCTTCTTCTCCTCTCTTCTTCTCCTCTCTCCTCTCTCCCCCTCTCTCTTTCTCTCCTCTCTCCTTCTCTCTTCTCTCGCTCTCTCACTCTCTTGCTCTTTCAATGTCTACCTCTGGCTCTCCCTCTCTAAAGTCTATACCTTTCTTTCCATACTTTCAAGTTCACTCTGTGACTTTACGACTATTCTGCAGAAGATCTTTAGCTGACTTATACATTTCTTTTAATCAGACACAAAATGGGGGCTCATTAACATGCACATTAAATAAGGAGGGTCCAGCCTCTAAAAACACTCCCTCAAGATGCACTGAGTTCAGTAACTCCAACCTTTATAAGTCTGTTATACATCTGGCGCTCTCAAGTGGACTAATGGTGGAACTGCCAGAGATTGGTTTTAATGACTGGATTCATTTTAAAGTTCATGTTCAATGAAGACACATGTATTACATGTGTGTTAACACACGTGTGTGTGCTGTATGTTGCAGGTGCTCCACCTCTGACACCGCCCTTTACACAGCTGTAGCAGGAAACATCCATGGACAGGTCTCCACTCAGGCCTCCATCATCGTCAAGAGTAAGACTGTCTGCCTGCCTGTCTGCCTGTCTGTCTGTCTGTCTGTCTGTCTGTCTGCCTGCCTGCCTGTGTGTTTCGCTGTCTGTCTGTCATACCTGTCTGTCTGTCTGTCTGTCCGTCCGTCCGTCCGTCTGTCAGTCTGTCCATCTGTCTTGCCTGTCTATCTGTCTTGCTATTAATGATAGTAATTTTGATGCTGGCATTCATAATTATATATAATTTAGGTTTGTTATGGGTGATCATAATTAAAATGGCATT
>JAVQIZ010186079.1:0-16660 GCA_036023535.2 Galaxias brevipinnis
ATGTGAAGGACATCTCTGCATTGACTGACAACAATCTGAATCTCGCAGAGGAACTCGTTTAGCTACTCAAACCATTGAACCCTGACAACTCTTATGAACACTGAGAAAACCATGTGTCAATGATCTTCCCTCTGACGGAAACGGGTCTTAAATTGACAACACCAAGCCCAGAGGACAGTGCAACCATCAGAGGCCAAGGCGTGTATCCCTCAGGACCTGCACTGAAGATTCACAGATCCGTGTTCTTGGAGACTTACCTCCATCCAGCCACAGCCCTTGATCCACGGTGTAAGTCTCTGCCGCACCTCAACGAAGCCTCCTGTCTGAGAGTATACGGTGATCTCACCAAAAGACATTCTGGAGGATGAACGACAGGTCTATATATTATGTTTTTTTTTAATTATATTCCTTATATTTTATTATGATGAGTTGAATTGTTCTATTGCAGTGAAGTAAATGTCCAAATAATTAGGTCATTTCTTTGTGCAGGGTCAGTCCACTGAAGCAGAGGTAGCCAGGTCATCCACAGTATCAAGAATCATCATCTCCTCCAAGGATGTTTTGGGGAGCTTTGTCAAGCAGAGGGGCAGACCTAGCCTTTTCCCCAAATCATACAAGGCAGCACTTTGCATTCCTGTGGATGCAGATCCATTTATATAGTGGAAGACCAATGAGAACATGCATCCGCATGTTGTCAAACTTTACAACGACACCTCTGTGTCCCTGAACAGCTGTTCCAAGTGAGAGAGTTTTCTCCACTGCAGGGGCCATTGGTGCTGCGTGCCGATCTCACCTTGCAACTGAAAATGTTGACACCATTCTTTTTGCCGAAGAACCTGACGACAGAGCAAAAGGCTTTGAGTGAAATTAGTTGTCAGATGATTCGTTTGAAGAAAAGATTCAGTTTTATGTTGGTTTTGCGAAATCAAGAGAGAACGTTACAAACGGTATTTTTCCCCCAGAGAGAGAGACAGGGGGAGCGAGAGAGAGATAGGGATAGGGATAGGGATGGTTGGGTGGATGGATTAAATGTGTGGTGTGTAATGTATGTGCTGGTAATGTATTCTATAAGTGTCTACTCCATATATCCACTTATGTTTGACACAGACCTTCCTCCGCAGGCATCAGGAGGCACCGTCTCTCAGCCTGACGCCGTGCCATTGAAACATTGGAAAATGTGCTTCCTTGAAGCGTACAAATCCGCGTTTACGGACTGACTGCGCTCACAACTACTCACACACGCATGCACACACACACACACACACACCCTTTGAAAGTCACATTGCGCAGCCTTTTATGCAGATTGAGTGCCAGCCCTCAGCCGATCAGAATCGGGCCTTGAATTTGATATGAGCGCGACGTTGCCATGTCCTTCCCTTAGAAGCGCGACGGCGGCGCCGTCTGCCAGCCAGAGAGCTGCCACTTAAACCCACGTTAGACGGCTGCTTGACATTCCGTCTCAGCAGCCCCCCCCCCTCACCTGTTGACATTGGCCCGGTGTGTCGGCAAGCAGGCATGTGTGTGTGTGTGTGTGTGTGTATGTGCGCGGGGACATGAGGACACGCATGTCTGTGTGTGTGTTTGTGTGTGTGTTTGCAAGGCGGTTGCCAGATGCCGACACCTGTGAGTGCCTGCAGTATTTAGCAGGCAGCACCACACGTCTGGACCTATGTCATCGTAAGCTAAACTCACTCACACACACACACACACACACACACACACACACACACACACACACACAGCAGGTGGGGATGACACAGCGTAGCGAGCAGCGTGCCCTAAGCTAACTCATCACCAGTGCTCTTTGATATTCCGGGCGCCGGCAGAGGCGAGGCTCGCGAGCAGATCACATCTATTAGCCTGCTAATTCTGCTGCTTGGCCCGCGCATAATGAGATGCTGAGGCTCTGAAAAGACGAGCGTCAGAATGGAATGAGAAGAAGAGGAAGGGGAAAAAAGGGTGGGGGGTGGTGACGACAGGGAGCGGGTGAGGCATCCCAAATGTGTAGACGCAGGCGTGGCGAGGGGAAACGGGCCGTTTTGGACACAACTCGTGCCCTGCTCAGACCGCTCAACTGGTCCATAACGTTCGGCCCCGGTCGAACCACAGCCTGCAGTGGACACACACACACACACACACACACACACACACACACACACACACACCATCTAAGACTGTGGTCCCTCATTAGTGGTTGGCAGGCAGCAGTAAAGGGTTTACTCTGTGAAAAGCAGAGCTTGATTATAGTGCAATTATTTGCAGGTGATCTCAGCCGTACTCACCCTACAAGGCATGCAGGTATTCAACAGAGAGACCTTGACAAGACCAAGCTAACCTCAGTACACACACACAGACACACACACACGCACACACACAGACAAAAGAGCAAAAATCAAGGCAACTGGCAAATGGAAAAACAAGATAACTGATATTTGAAAGGTCTTTTCACTCTTGTGGGCTTTTGACTTTAACGTGAGTGGGCCAAAAGCACGGGAAGGTAATGTTTTACCTCGGGAGGTCAAGCGGACTCGGGAACACCACCAAAGAGAGCATGAGAGACACGTGTGCGGCGAGCGGGACTATTGGTGGAAAGGGCCGCGATTGTCGCCGCATAGCAGACCCAGTGATTCACCAAGTGCCACAAGTGGAGGGAACGGAGAGGGATGCTGGTAAAGAACTAGAGAGTGACAGCTTCAAAAAGAGTGTGTGTGTGTGTGGGGGGGGGGGCTCAAAGGGACAGCTGCTGAGAACATAAAATGGCAGAGGGGATAGGTTTCATCCAAGAACATTGACAGTTTGAAATCAAATGGAACGCAAAGTGAGCAGCCACTGGTCCTCGGGAGAGCCGGGAGTGGAGGAGATGGCGGCTCCGCTGTTCTGTTGAAGCCATGCAGTTGTGAGGTCTACCTGGGCACACTCTAGGAGGATGGGTGGGGTACGAGGGGGGTGGGGGGGTCAGGGGGGTAGGGGGGAGGAATGGCGATGGGGGTTTTAATATGAAGCAGCGCGCCCTGGCCTGCCCTACTGTCTGATACATTCTGCATGATGAAACCGGGGAGAAAAACTTTGGAGCAAATGAAAATTTCATGCCCTGCTGCCTCCGTGGCCAGACCGCTGGGCCATCTCCCAAAAAAAAACAATTATACTCCACCAGAGGAAAAAGTAGGTGAGGGCATGCACACACACACACACACACACACACACACACACACACACACACTCTCTCTCTCTGCCTTTCTCTTTGTGTCCTACCCATCTCCCCCTGTTCCCGCATTCCCCTATTCCTCTTTTCTTATCTCACTCTTCTTCTATCTCTGCCTCAATAAAGAACTCAATGTGTAACCTTTCAGCGTCTCATTATTCCCATAAAGAGCTCATAGACTGTGTGACGTTGCGCATCAAGGTTGATCTCGGTTGCTTTTGTTTCGCGTGTCTGAATGTGCGTATGTGCGTGGGTGTGTGAGTGTGTGTGCGTGGGTGTGTGAGTGTGTGTTTTGGGGGGCATGAGTGTGAGTGAGAACCAGACAGAAGGATAGAGCAGAGGACCTGAATCATCTCCGGAGCAGCGTACTCCTCAAAGGCAAAGCGCACCTTCACCCGCACTCCCCTCTGGAGTGAGCCCTTCACGTGCGATGGAGAGCAGCCGAGAGAGGCCCCTCCACGGAGCCTGTCGCTGCCGCGTGGGTCGGCTCAAAGGCAAGGGGCCCCAAAACAAAGAGCAGTCAGCAGGAGGCGGAGATAAAGGGAGGAAAGAAGGCCAAGGCCTCGGTTGGTTTCCAAGGCAGCCAGAGGATAGACATCACATACGCATTTAGCTAGCATGTATGCCAGACGTGTTTCATAAAATACCCCTCGCAACTACCGGGTTTCAAAAGTTAAGATTATAGGTCTGGGTGAACCTGTGGTGAACCTGTAGGCCGAGCATGTTACATAAAAAATCCCTCACAACTATTTACAGGAGTTTAAAAGTTAAGATAGGTCTAGGGTTTACAGGTGTGTGTTTGTGTGCGTTTGTCGTTGTTTGCTCTTTGATTTGTAATGGCTGACTGTGGGAGAAACCTATCTTTGGAAAGATTATAAACAAGAAAGAAAATAGGAAAAGAAAAAAGAGGCCACTAAATACGTGTCCTCAGAAATGCAATTTCTTACCAACAAGGGGAATAAAGTAAAGTCTACTATTCAGCAAAGAAAGAAAACTAATTTGGTTAACAAACGGATTAAGCAAAAGAAGAAGCAAGAAGACATCTTATATCATAAGCCATGATAGATCAGGGAGATATGGCTATATATCACAATCATATTCTGCATCACACATCGCCAAAAATCTTTAAAATCAAAGAAGTAAAAAAACAAACATACAATCATATATTACAATATCATGTAAAATGGGGATATCAACTAATTTTAGTATCTCACACAGGTATTATATGTATAATTATTATATTTTGACATTATGACGTGTAGGCTTCACTGACCTCAAGCAACTAGTTGCAACAATCGACCATTACATGACGGTCGAGTGCGTGCTTATGCTCAAACAAATAATATTAATACTACTAGTACATTTATAGCAACTCACACAAATCACTTTACATGAGAGGGGCACACAAATTACAATAATATTTAAAAATAATAAAAAGACAATATGCAACGCATTCTTTCTGTAGCAAAAATATTCTACTGGGCAAAGATGATGTGTATTAATATATAGATAATGCTATAATATTTTGTCTAAGTGGGGTTCGTGTTGGGGAAAGATTCTATTGGGGGAAAGGATGTCATCAGATCAATATTCTATTAGGGAAAAGTACTGCGGTTGCCCGTGAAACTAAAGGAGTGCCTCTCGATGTCGGTGTGTGTGTGTGTGTAGGTGTGCATGTGTGTGTGTGCATGTTTATATGTATTGTGTCATGTAAATACATGCATGTGCTAACAGGGTTAGCATGTTGACATGAAAGGTGTGCCCATTAGATGGAGGAGTGGGTTTGTTATACTCTCAGTTATTCACATTTTCTCCTATGTGCAGTCCAATAAAGCTTTGCTAAAGTTTAGGCTGCTAACTCGAAGTCCGTGCAATGACGAGTAAGCCGTCAAATGCGTAACCATACACACATCAATCAAACGCTCACCCGTTCACCAATCGTCTGTCTATGTCAATGGCATAGACATAGAGGGCGCTATTTAAATGAACTGTAAATCCCAGTAATGTCTGTGCTTTTTGGTTAAGGTGATGACACTTACTCCCCAACTGCCACCTCAGGTCTGCTATCTGGCTCTGCTAACCTGGTCTGCTTATCCAGTCCAGAGGAGTGATGTTTGTGTACTCCCTGCCTCTAGATGTTGGCTGATTGACTGATATGTACAGCAGAGAGCTTCAAGTGTAGTGGATCAAACCAAGCCAAAACATGTGTATTTACATTCAACAAATGTTTTAAGATGGATGAGTTTGTCTGACTGAAATCCATTATTTTCCAATAGCCGGTCCTTTTTGACTGGGGACACCACATATGTACAAAAGGGATATTTAAACCTCAGAAATATAATGACAACCATCCAAATGTATTTAGTGTGTTCAGATGTCCTGTGTGGACAACCTTGTGGAGCTTGTTCCAATCAGAGTTAAAAAATGCTAAAGTGAGAAGACCTAGAACTGACAAATTGTTCCTATTTGACTGGGACAGAGTAGGAGAGTTAAACTCTCCAAATGACAATACAAGGGATTCTAATAACTCTGTCTGCTCACAGAGGAAAACCCATTGTCTCATACTCTCAATTCAATTTAGCCAGCTAGCGAGAGCTCGACAGCCACGTCAATCTGCCCCAGTCGCACTGCTTTAAGACGTACGTGGTGGTTCCAGGGCACATTCTAACACACCACACAGTGGAAGTGGCGGTGATGGGTACTCTCCTCTCACTTTTCAAATTAAATACAGAAAGAGACAGGTACAGATGGAAGGAGAGAGCAGTGGAAGGTTGAACGGGCAGGGGAGGGGGGAGGGATAAGGCTGAGTCAAAGCTCCAGTCTGAGAGACCTAATCAATACAGATCTCCTCTTCTTCCTCCTCTCCCTCGCGAAGTCGAGCAGACACCGGCGAGTCGGAGACCCTGTGATCCAGCCAGCCTGAAAATGGCCCTGCTGACAGGCTTGACAGCCCCCCAATGCTCGGGATGTGTCTACATCTACCACTGACAAGTCTGTTTGAGGGTTAGGGAGTACAGCTCGTAATGCAACACGGAGACCGGCGCTGAGAAAACTACAGTACCCTGCACAGAAACACACACACACACACACACACACAAACAGCCTCCAGCCTTCCCACTGATGCCCAGGCATCTGGCTCTATTTACATAGACATTCAATTAGTACCAATATTCAGCGGTTACCTACAGGCAATGTGGCTGACTAATATATATGACTGAGGCTGATCTGTGAAGATCCTCCCCTGAGTGTGTGTGTGTGTGTGTGTGTGTGTGTGTGTTTCCAGGCAAATATGCGAATATGTAATGTAAATACGTGAGAAAGGGCAAGCGAGAGTGAGTGAGTGTGAGCGAGCGAGAGCACAGGCGAGAGAGACAGAGAGACCGTCTCTTTCAGCATGCAGTGTAAGATAAGAGGTAGCATGGTTTGGGGCAGCCCCTGTGCTGATTGTACTCTCCTTCTCTATCATCTATGGTGATGAGCTGCTAATAGCAGAGGCTAGCAGAGGCTGCAGTCTCTCCGTTACCTCAGCCGCCTGCCTGCTCTTAATCCCCTCCCGCCGCGCCTCTAATACCCCTTTAATTAGAATGCAAATACCCATAATAAGGTTAATATGCCATGGTACTATGTGGACGTGTGTGTTCCCAGAACAGTGAGGCGTGTGATCCTAGAACTGTGTGCAAATGACTCGTGGAGAATATTGCAGATGTGAGGCGTATCTGTGTGTGTGTGTTTGTCTATCTCTGTGTGTGTGTCTATCTGTGTGTGTGTGTGTGCGTGTTAACGTTGGCAAGTAAATTTCAAAAGCTAGAGAAGGCCTTTTCTTTTGAATGCTTCTTAAGCACGTACCAAGGGTAAGGGCATAACTGCAGAGCAACAACTGCAAACATGGGCACAGCTCCGCGTTAGCGCCAGGATTACAAGATTAGCTTGACCCTAATAAAACTTTCAGCAAGCATCAATGTTTAAAATATGAGTTTCAAAGCCAACTCCCCCTTCCCCCCTCCAAACACACACACAAACACACAAAACCCACCACCAAAGTGCTCAAAAGCATCGTCAGCCAAAACAAGAGCAAATGCACTCAAACACCCGTTCACTCCTAGTCAGCCGTCATTCAGCCCCCTCTCCCCCCTCCCCATTGACAGGCGTCTGATTGATGCGCATTACGGAGCATTTAATCGCAGGTCGGAAGTGTAACGCAGCAGGGATATTCTTTTTTTATTTATTTATATAGCCACATGATTGATGGACGTCATAAAAATTAAAGGCTCAACTTTGAGGTCAGGAAGAGTGATTCTCTGTCAGCGATCCTTTAATAGTGAGAGGAGCAGCCAGGGAATTCATCTCTCTCTGCGGACAGTGGAGGGGGTGTGGGTAAGGGAGAAAGGGTGGTGGTGGAGGTGGTAGGGGGGGGTGGGGGTTATGGGTATCCGGCAAAAAGGTGGGCAGCAGAGGTCTTATGAGGTTATTAGATTTTAATCAATATCGTTTGTGGCCAGCAGATGATTGAAAAACAAACCTAATCCACAGGGCAATGCGTTTGCCATCTGTCTGCTGTCTTTGGTGTGTCTGTCTAGACACAGGCTTGCTCCTCCCGCCGCTCAGGCCATCTATCACAACTGGTTTCCGGAGTCGAGCGCACGCTCGTACACACGGCCTACGATGAGGAAGCCCGACGTTAAATCATTTGCTCGTCTCCTCACAGTTTCAACAATATGCGTTATATAGCATGTGCAATACATTCTTCCCCATAATCAATTCTACCACATTGTAGAGCAGAGGGGGAGATATTTGGAGTGCAGGGTACATAGCTCCTACTGGTAAGCCAGGAATTGCATATTTGTGAGCGCTTCTCTATGGCTTAGCGTGGGTGTTTGTGTGTGCCAGTGTCAATTCCTTGCCTGCTTCCGTCTCGGTATGTGTGTTGCGTGCCTTGGTACGGCGACAGAGCGCTAACGCACCAGCAGTGAGTCGTGAAGCTGGTGGGAGCACGGACCCCCCACAGATCACGATGGCCATTAGGAACCCTTCTGATAGATGCTGCGACACAAAATAGCTTAATATTTGATGACAACAGATGGCCGGGAGTTTGTCAACTCCTCTTTGATGGGCTTTCTCATTTGTCCCAGAAATGAACTAATAATTGAACAAATACGTTGAGCAGGGCTTTCTCTGTTCAAAGGCAGGATAATGAGTGCGCAGGAGTGTTTCAGTGCAATAGCATAGTGATTAGTATCAGAGCAAAAGCCATTTACAACAAACGTCTTTAATAGGGATGACAGCGAGCGTCATTAATCCTCTGTGGTGGATTCAGTGACTCTCATTAAATAACAGCTGCCATTGTTCTGCTATTAAAATAAGTTGTGATACTATATAATAATTCATTTTATTTATATAGTGCTAACACCCAAAGTCCTTATATAGTGCATGGCTGTTAAAACAGCTATGGACGCAACAAGTGATAGGATGTTTGAATCCCCCCAAAAAAGAAAAGAGGTTTTCTCCAGTGGTTTCAACAGAATGGGCCAGGCTGAAGTTATACCTACAGGCCTGAAAGAACAGTTCTCTTACACACACGCGCACACACACACACACACACACACACACACACACACACACACACACACACACACACCAGTGATGAAGCGCCTTTCTTCCCTCTCCATCTCTGTATTTGGAGGAGACCCAACTCATTAGGGTGATTGTCTGGGAAGCGCCTCTGCCTACAGATCATGAAGCACATAATTGGCCCTGAATATACAGTAGAGAGAGAGAGAATAAGTCCATGTATGTGTATTTGTGTGTGTGTGTGTGTGTGTGTGAGAGAGTGAGTGAAAGAGAGACTGAGCTCATGTATGTATATTTGAGAGAGCTATTGAAAGTGAGAGAGGAGGAGGAGAGGGGATGTAGGGAGATGGAGATATAGAACTAGACTAAAAAGATCAGAAACTATTTTGGTCAGTCAGGGAGCTAATGTTGTCTCCATAGGGTAGAATAGTGCTATTCTGTATATATTACAAATAACTTGTAACTGGTGACTTATGTGAGATTAAATTGTATCTAGGTTCCTAGAACATACATCAAACGGGAAGAAAAAGGTAAATCATTTCTCGATAATGAATGTGTAGGAATGGCCACAGATAACAGACATAGCAAGTAGTTATAGAGTCCTCTCTACAGACTGGCAGCCAGAAGCAAGTAATAATAATTCATTGGATTTTGTTTTTAGCGCTTTTCTCAGGACTTAAAGCGTCGGTCGCAAATTAGGTAAGCACAATGAACTGACAGACAGACAGCTATCACTCACACGTCTGGGTGATACCACCAGCCAATTTGCACCAGACTTGTTCACCTAACATATTGCAAGAGACTTTTGCGCATACACACACACACACGCGCACACGCACACACACACACCAAAGTTCTATTGGCAGTGCAACAGGAGTATAGTGATAGGGGTATTAATCCATGTTTTTGTAAGTGAAAGGAAACCAGGGCATCCGGTGGAAATCCACACAGACGCAGGGAGAAAACGCAAACTCCACACAGAAAGACCTTGGGTCAGCTGGGGCTTGAATCAAGGCCTTTCTTGCTGATAGGCAACAGTGTTAATCACTGAGCCATCGTGCTGCCCAAGTACATCTAAGGATTTGTTTCAAGGTTACCAGGCAAGACAGATGTTTGCATCCTCAGGACTCATAACTTAAGGAGAGAAAGAAGGGAGGACCAGCAAAAATATAGAGGATATAAGTTAATGCCAGTGAATGACAGCATTCTCATTTCGTCAAACATTTCAACCAGTCCAAGCAACAAAATACAGTTTATGTTTTACACACCCACTGTGGTTCCAGCGTGTGCCTGGCAGTCCCATGTAGCCGTTCTTGTTCAGTTTTCATGAGTGTCACCTATCCTCGTTAGTGTTATTGTTTCCACCTGGTTTCAATGGTGTTGATTGATTCTCCTGTGTTTTAGTTCTTGTATTTAAGCTGTGTGTTTTGAGTTGTCCTTTGCCCAAATTGTACATGTGCTTGTGCCTTCTTGGTCCTTGTTTTGTTTATGGTGAAGTAAAAAAAAAATTTTTTTAAATTCCTTTTACATTTCTAACACTCCTGCGTTTGGATTCCTGCTCTCAGATGGCTGCTCGTGACAAATGAAGGAATGCCATTAGAATGCATTATTTTAAATTTTTGGTCAACCTCTTTTTTTTTTTTTTGAGGAGAGCAAGGTCCTGCAACTCCTATTCATACTTTCATTGACACACACAAACACACGCCCACACACAAGCTACATGTGTGTTGCTGCCTCTGACAAGGCTATTTCCTTCCCTCCCTCATTGTGCACCTGTCAAGCAGTCAATCATCTTATCTTTTGACATTTTGATCCAACAGTCACAGTTCAGGAAAGTAATACGATTTTACTGCTGTATAAAACCTAGGAAAATTTTAAAAGTAGATGAAAAACCTGCTACCTGCTATTCTTTTATACTTGCAATGCCGTTCAAAAAGCCCATTTGGGCAGTAATACCTGCGGGTCTGAGTAATTGCAACGACCTGCTAAATAATTAAGCTCAGAAGTAGGTAATAACATATAATATAATATGCTACATTCTATATTTGGCATTTCGCTGCAAGCAAGTCATGTTAAATGATACACAAAGTGATATTACATTATACAAATAGGCACACCAATTAGATAGTGAATTTAATGCAAGGCTATGGACTTTCTTTTGCATTAATCATATTGTTCTTACGGTTCGGTTTGTATTTCAGTTTGGTACACTTTGGAACCACTAGAATGGTAGCAAAAAATACCCTCCAAAGAAATTCTCACATCAACCATTTTGTAGGGATGTAAGAAGCTATTCATAGCCATCGATGTGGTACAAGCAACAATAGCACAAAAAAAGCTCACGTTGAAACTTGGGAAACATCTAGAGCGAATATGTATAAATATGTATAATGTATAAATACATATATCAGTGTATTTATTAGTCGGTTCTTGAGGAATCAAATAAAAATCCTGGAATTAATGGTACAGTCCAACAATTAAAATGTAAATGTCTTTCAGTAAAGGAGAAATGTACTTGTTCATTTATATCTGTAGTGCACAATTTATGAGGATTGTGTGATATTCAATAGGAACATAACGGATCTAAACTAAACGTTAATGCTTCTTACAAGTGGCAAGCTGTGGTCATTCAATATTTAAAAACACTTTAGACCACAGAAATTGAATTAACTGAAAGGAATAGTTTTGTGTTGGTTTTTACTCTAATCCTGTAAAGATGAGTTAAAGTACATTACTTGGATCATCTTGCTGCATGTTACTAAAAGGGTCAAAGAAATTTACCTTCTTAAATGAGAGTTGCTGAATGGCGAAATGAACAAAAATACTTTCACCAGTCTGGCTTTGTATGTGGTGTACATATTCCTAAGCCCCTGAGGTTTCCATTAGAGGAAGGTTGCAATGACTAAGGATAATAGGCTACCCTGTTTAGGGGCAAGGTGCCTTTGACTGAGCGTTATTATACAGGCGGGGAGATACGCATTAGACACACATACCTTCATGGACACACACACACACCTATTCACAAAAACAATGAGTGATATCAATGTGCTTCGTGTACATTTACATTCCAGACACATACACATCGACAGATTGAAATTGGGAAACAAATGCGACATACTCTCTGTCTCTGTATCTCTCTTTCTCCCTTTTCTTTTTCACACACGCAAACAGTGACACACATACACACACACACGCAAACACTGACCTTGCAACTTGTCCTACGACCCAACTCCAGTAAGCTGAGGAGAGCGAACCACTTTGTGGGCAATCAGAGGGTCCATAAAACACTGAACACATGTAGCCTAATGGACTCCCAGCCCCTCGTCTGAGCAGATCCCAGTGATTGTGGTAAGGGCAAGCAGGTCAGAGATTACCTTTACTAGCCAATGGCCCGAGAGAACAGCAAGAAAATCTATTAGAGCTCTGGGTTAAAGGGACAAGCCACTCCAGAGATGAGATTGATGGTAAATACGAAAATATATAGAGGGAGATTGTGTGACCAGTAAAACGGGTGGTAAAGACAGGGCAAAGCGCTGGAGCAGCAGTTGTGTGCACCGAGAGCGAGGCCAGTGGGGGGAGAGACACTAAGTGGAGAGGACTGGTGGTCACGCATGGAAGGCCCACAATCCTACGTGTTAGACACTATAGGCGAAATCATTAGAGCTGTGCCGAAAGACACTCACACAAGGGGACTGGGAGGAAGAGAAACCTAGAAGATTGTGGCTAAAATAAAGAGAAGGATAGGTATGTATCGCATGCATGCAGGCAGTTTGATATTGGTGGGTCAGTGTTGGTGGCTCAGTGTTAGAGATGGGTGGAGTGTTTTGTGATGTACTTGTAGTGGAGAAAGTGTTTTTTGATTTTTTTTGTTATGAACATACAAGTCGCCACAGTTAACAATATGATCATATCTGTCTTTAGCCCTGCATGCATGTGCAATCAGCAGCAACCTTACGGCCTGGCTCCTAATCTCTACGACACTCAGCAAAACGTACCTGGAAAAAAAGGCAGACGGCATAATAATGTTCTAAAGTGGCTGCATGAAGAAACAATTCACTCAGCACTATATTGATATTACGAAGGCTCTATCGAGAAGGTGACTGTGGCGATCGCCATATGGCTACAGGGAAAACTTTTTGTCGGATTTGATCCACCGCTGGAACAGAAAACTTTGAGATGCTTTCCCCAAACTGCATTTATTCTGCTTTTCGGAAGTGTCTGTGTGCAGTCATTCCCGTCCCCATCTTGTACCCTGAGCGTGTACGTTTTTCTGTTTTTTATCTTTTTTCTTAATATGAAAGGCCACGCTCCAGGTGTATGTCTGGCCCTTTCTTCTTCTCAGTAATTGTGCAGAGGGGTACCGAGTCAGCCTGACATTGGCAACACAAAAACCTCGAGCAGAGGTAAACACATTAGGAGCTAATCAGATGGTCCGGTGCACCTACTCAAGTCCAGCATTAAATGGCCATTAGACATGCATCCTGATGCTGCTGCTCTGCCTGTACAATGGCTGCACGCCGTGCCCATAGCAGTGCAGACAGCACACTCGGAGATGAACAAACTCAAAAGAACATACACCAGAGCGCACACACAGACACCCACACTTTTCAGAAGATGTATAACAGGAACACATATTGCTAGATCGAAACAGATAAACATGTGCATTCTTTTGTGATCAGTGAAAATAAAATACTGTACTGAATGTGCTCGTGCGCAATAACACAAACACACACTAATCAATATCCAGCTGGTTGCATGAAGCAATGTGCCAACTAAAATAAATTAACATGATCAAATAAAGAGAACATACAGACATTCACCTAACGTTATAAAATTTCAATATTAAATGGGCCATGATCATTAGACCAGAGCGTACATTTAAAAAACATAATGTATTGACCAAGAAGACCCCCTGAAGATTTGAACAAAAAAGACTATATTTTTAATAACCTTGCTTGTTTGTGAGTGAATAACAAAAAAACGAAAACTTATTATTATTGTTATTATGTAACTGTATTTTTAGCTCTTTAGAAGGATGTCGGTGATTGAACACACTGAGGACAGGATGTGCATTTGCACCTCACACCTACGTCAGGACTGCACCTCCCACACCTTGTCATTGAACATGGTGGGAGCTGTCGAAAGTCAACAACCTCTTATCAATGCAATATGTAACATAATTGATCAATTTCTGCCCACTTTTTTGTCTATTTCACATATGGTGGGGTTGTGGAGAGTTTGTGTGCATGTGTGGGTGCGAAAGAGAGAAAATAAGAGAGAAAAAGTCTCGGAGGTAAAATATAAGAATTTTCACAACATAAATGAGCTGCAAATGTATAGAGCATTCTGTGACCTTTAAGAGCATATGGCGATGATTGCTTCAACAGCCCCAACCGTCTTACACAAGTCTGCTAACTGGCACGCACATGTTCCTATGTGGTCAACAGGACCTCAGGCCAGGGTGGAATCGACATAATGTTGTTTATCGAAGCAGGCGAGAATGGAGGGTCGTATCACTCTCATTCTACAGGGCAAAAGTGGCCTTCCCCCAAGGACAACATAAGAGGACATTATGGCGGTAAACCCTAGGATGAGATTTTGATCCCTCAGGGTGAAATAGGTAAGGCCACATGATAATTGCAATTCAGCCGGTATTATTGGCACACGGTCCTGTGGGCTTTCTCGAGTAATAAGATACTGTTGAAATGTGTGACAACATTGGCATGGACATTAGTATAGCGTGTGTTTAGTGTGCGTGGTGACGTAACATCGATGAGCATTCAAAATTATACCAAAAAAAATTCAATGATGTAAGCCAAGAGAGGTGTAACGTGGGGGTAATACTGGTTTTGGTCAATTCTGTACAGTACAACACTCTTGGAGAAAGACAGTAGGAGCTTTATTGTCAGATACCTTGGCTGATGGGCACTTTTTATTGCTTTTAAAATGGAAATGCAGAGAGGAAATGTAAAAATAACTGTCTGTCATGGTTGTGACATTTTGAAAGTACTCCCAAATGTACATGATATCCCAGTCTAATTCCTAACAACGTGAAATATTGTAATAGCCGTAGTCCCTTGTGTTTGCGTGTAGATATGTGACACTAATGGCTTTTACCAAACAAATTAGATTCAGATGTATCCATTTTGTATTCGTTTTATTCCCCTGAAAGTGGTCCTCAATATAACCCTTCGCAAATCACTTTCCTGAAACATCAATATACATGTTTTATACATCATATGCAATACTTTGAAATGGAATAGTATACATAATGTATTCACCAACCTACAGGTAGGTGATATAGCGAATGGCTGTTTCAAAACCTTTCTTGGAAAACACCTATAAGAAATGCTCTGCTTGAACAGCAGTACTGCCATTAATTACATATGATAACAAATGACAGGATTGTATGTGAGTTTTAATTACAGTAATTCATTGATTTCTAACTAGCACATGCTGCTATGGTCAAACATGCATCAATATTTGTTTACCTCAAGAACTACATATTCCAGGGAACACATGCCCAGAGGAGCACACAGCAGGTGGTAAACAATGCATTGCTAATAAGATGGATTACGCAATTGTGGGAAGCTACACACCGGGGTGGGAAAAGTACCATTTCAACCCTGACCTTCCATTTCCTCTTCATTGCACTTGAATGTGTTTGGCCTGCACCAGGGCAAAGTGCATGACCTCAGCCTGTCCATTACTGTAAGTGCCGGCCGTGGTACGGACAGCGCTCACAGGGACTAGAAAGGGGGCCGTCATGCCATGTGTTGAGGAGGAAACGTGTGGCGTGGTAATTGCAGAGCGAGACCTCTAATGCAATTGAATTAGTGTCAGAGGCGGAGCCTCTCGCCGCCTCACTCCGGCCTGAAGGCTTTGGGGGTGCAATTACCGCTGAGGGGAGAGAGGCCAGCGCCATGAGAAAGCACACAGGCCTCTTGACTCGTGCTGTCACCTTGGACTATTTATCTAAAGCCAGCGGAGGGACGGAGCGACGAGAGCCCAAACTCTAGGGGAGAGCGAGGGAGAGGGACAATGACTGTAATGACTCTAGGAAATGGGGAATTATGGCGAAGGGAAGGAGGAGAGGGGGAGCGGCTTCTCCATTCTGCATGACGTTCCCATGTTCGCCCGTCGTGAATTACGTCGGGAATCGACTTCCCCGCAATCCACCCTGAGCCTGTCTCGCTCCCATTCTTCCCTAACCCGTTCTCTCATCGCCACGGCCTATCTTCCCAATCTCACTTGTATTGACCCCCCAATGCAATCTTCTTTCAGCCCCCCCCCCCCCCCATCCTCCTTTTCATGTCCACGTGACAGCAGTCCATCCGTGTCCACAGAAAACTGGAAGGAGGATTAATATACATATTCAGGTGATCAATACATTAAAAACATAAAACTTCATTTATAAACAATGAAAATAGCTTATAATTGTGTGTGTGTGTGGGGGGGGGGATTACTATTTTTTGTCCTAGTCAGGAAAAGCAAACACAATATTCGTCCGACTGGGTGATCACTCAGGAAGGACAGCAATAGGCAAGGGAGAGGAACGGCAAATTGCAACTGTCCTGACCTGTGATGATAAGATATTGATCACTCTCAATGCTGCCACTTATTTATTGATATGCCATTGCTGACGTACGTCTCCATAGATAGCACACAGCCAGGGTTATTGTGATGAGCGATAAGGCTTTCCCCGTCCATCTTCATCTGTCTCTCATGGAAAACTTCACAAGGAGACAACATGTGACAGGATGGGTGACGCCATGATGGAGGGGGGTGGGTGGAGGTGGGGGTCCTCCTCATCAGCCCCCCCATCCCTCGGCTCCTTAGGCCTAGCCGCCCCCGGGGGGGGGGGGGGGGGGGGGGGGGGGGGGGGGGGGG
>JAVQIZ010186084.1:0-24979 GCA_036023535.2 Galaxias brevipinnis
ATAGAAGTACTCTCCCTTTTCAACAGTGCTGTGGTATGCTGTTGAAACAATACTGATATATGAACCCAGTCCTATGAGTGTGACTTACAGCTCAGATACAAACCATAATGGAAACAGACGGTTGGTTTGGACGGGTGCTTGGCAGGAATCAGGTATTGAAGCGGGCTGAGCGTGTACGACAAGAATGGTGCAATACGATCATGTACGCCTCCATGGCGTCTCCTGGACCTAGCGCGTCCAGGGTGAAAGTAAGGCTAGGATCCATCTTGTCATCACATGTGTGTGTCCGTCTCTCTTGCTCACGCTGTGTGTGTGTGTGCGTGTGTGTGTGCGCTTGGGCTCCTTTAGATAAGTTGATCCTCCTATTATAAGACCACTACAAATACAGCATTTGATCACTTTTGGCTTCTCGTTTCCATTGCTCACCCTCTCCCCCGTCTCTCTCTCTCTCTCTCTCTCTCTCTCTCTCTCTCTCTCTCTCTCCCGCACAGTGTTCACGCCGAAAGTCATCGGGGTGGCGATCGCGCGCTACGACTTCAGCTCCAGGGACACGCGAGAGCTCTCCCTGCAGGAGGGCGACGTGGTCAAGATCTACACCAAGTCGGGAGCCAACGGCTGGTGGAGGGGCGAGGTCAACGGGCGGGTGAGTGTCAATCAATCCCCTCGTCCAATCCCCCGTCTCCCTGACTCGCTCCTACGCCGTCGATGACACACACCCGCTGCCTGGGGAAGCATGGGCTGTGTTGATCCAGTCAGGGGTAGACTTTGGTGAGCACTTACCCACAGTGTAGCATGCCGGGCCGCCGTAAAAGAGGAAGCTATTACAGCTCACCGCTATCGAAACTAATTTGGATGCCATTGGCCTTTTTATTACATTTCATATTATGCTAATTTATTTTATGTAATTATCTTGTTTATTTTTAAATCCCAGTGGAGGTTCGTTCACACAATGAGTTTGAATTTAATGAGCGCCCATGTTTTGGTGCTGGAGCTTCAGAGTCTTAGGAGCTGCCACGGGAGCATTCAATTTACCACGCACGCACCCGCACCCCCCTCCACCCCCACTGAGACACACATTTCTGACACCTTCTTTCTTTTTTGAGTTTAGTCACTTTACTCGAAAGTTTTGAATGAGTAAGCTTGGGAGCTGAAGAGGGTGTGTGTGTGTGTGTGTTTGTGTGTGTGTGTGTGTGTGTGTGTGTGTGTGTGACTGTTTGTGGGTTCTTCTCTGCGGCTGCCGCAGCCTCAGATAATGTGTCTGAGTGCATTTGCTTTTTATTTTTTTTGCCAGCGCCTGTGGAAATAGAAAGCTGTTCTTTTATTGAGCCCTTGTATGGCCCCCGCTCTAGTGAACGCTAAATGGTGTCTGAGGAGAGGGGTGAGCCTCTCTTTAGAGCAGGGCTAGGGATGGGGCCACTGCTCGCTGGAGTGAATTGCTAAATGCCATTGTGGCAATTCCAATAGTGCCTCTCTTTTTCTTCCGGTGAGTTGAATGATACGAGAGAGAAGGGGTGGGTGGGTGGGGTGGGGGTGATGTACTGCGGCTCTTTTACACTGTCACCACACAGCTGTTTCCCTCTTGGGTGGCCGCCTAGCGTGCTAACGCCCACGTATAGATCATTTACCAGGCCGGACGGCTCAAAGGTGCGAGGGGAAGGACGACGGCGTCGAGGAAGGGACAGACGAGGAGCAAATGGCTTCTTTTCTAATCGCCCGCGTGATTGAGCGGGCCCGTCGAACCCCAGGGTGGACGTTTGACGGATGCCAACACGGGCAACGTCCCCACCCACACACACACACACACACACACACACGCACGTAACTCGCGCCGTCCCTCTTAACAGTGGATTGTCTCTCTTCTTCTCTCCCCTCAGGTGGGCTGGTTCCCGTCCACGTACGTGGAGGAAGGAGAGGAGTGAGAAGCGCGGAAAGAAAACGCTGTGGTGAAAAGACGACAGAAGACTTCAGGCTTCAGAGGACGGCGGCAGGGAAAATGGAGCCCCGACAGGACGCTCTACCCTCGGCTTGCTCCCGTTCGGCTGTTTCCAGAGAAACAGAGGACCTTTGTTTTCCGGGGCGGCCATATTGCCTGTGGCCTTTCTAATATCCAACAGGCCTTTGGGAGACAGGGGTATATTGCAGGTGCAAACCCCTATCATTGCAAAAATAATGATTGACTCTCTCGCCCCAGCCCCCTGCTCCAACAGACTAGCAGCTTGCCTGTCAGCAGGGGACGGAACTTGGCCAAAGACTTCCCTCCAGTCACCCCCCCCCCCCCTCCATCTCTCTCCATCCAAGCCAGCCCCAGCCCCCCTAACTCCCACCTCTCTTCCTTTGCCAACTCAGCCGTCACAAGTCTGTCGCTGGTAAATATTCAAATGCCATCCATCCATCCATTCATCCATCTATTCCCCAGAACAGAGTTTGAAGAGCTTGAAAAAGGGGATGAAGGGAAGGAAAAGAGATGGAAAGGACTGAGGAAGGAGAATTTTGTCTTTTTTTCCTCTTTCAAAGTGTTTTGGTCTGTCTTGACCTTGCCTGGGTGGCTTTTACATATACCTGGCTTGTTATTGGTGACTTTAAGGCCCAGCTATAGAAAGGCAAATGTGCACACACACACACGCTCACGCACACGCACACGCACACTGTCATGTAACACTTCCCACTCCACTCCTCCCGATTACAATCTCTTAGAGAGAGAGAGAGAGAGAGAGAGAGAGGATTTGGCGTTGGACACCATTGCTGCGCAGCGTCAACAATTGATTGCTGTTGCTTCTCTTTCCCCCTCCTCGTCCTCGCTCTCTTTTATCTGCTGCTCCCGCCGTTCCGACCGCTCATGTTTCTGTTGTCGTTAGCGATGTTGTGTTCCCCGCTCTGCTGCTTATCTGGCCAGCAGGTAGACGGGGCTGTCACTGTGTGTTTATCTGATTGGGGCATTACCGGCGTGTCAAGAGACACGCCACGATAGCAACCAGCCTCGTGTTTGCACTTGGTTTCCTTAGAAAGAAAACAAAAAGGATGTTTTTTTTTGGTTGTTTTTTTTTCTCTCTCTGACAGTCTAGTAGTCAGCGCCTGGCTGCTGGGACCGCCGTCTAGGCTTTCCACCGGCAGGGTGTTTGGCTTGCCGTCTCGAGCTCTTGATGACGTTTTCTCCAGTTAGTTGGCCCCTGCGCTCTTCCAGCCTTTCGGCCTGAGCGTCTTCCACCCTCCCACTGGCCCCTGGTCCTCCTACACCCTGGGGCTTTCCAGTAGACACTACAGACGTTACCTTCTTAATCCACTAACGAGAGGGGATTTAGCTATCGGAGAGAATATAAGGCTGGAACACCGAAACACACTCAGACGGATAATGCACCCCGAATACTCCTCCACACAAATACAAGGCTATACCCCCCCCCCTCCTTCTCCTCCCGCACACATAAATACACACAGACCCACCACAGCTATTTTTGCTCTTTATGTCGTTGGGTTTGTCTCGAGACAACGGCCGTTTCTCCCTCTGTGTGCCTCCGGTCTTAGACAAAGGTTGATCGGGCAACGTGACTCGTTTTTAAGAGCCACACTGTGGCCCCAAGCCTTTGGAGCCTTACTGTGAAGGAGCGACACACTGTAAAACCTTGAAGATGTCTCCTCAGCGTATTTGCTTTTATAACGGAGCCTGTGTGTGTGTGTGTGTGTGTGTGTGTGTGTGTGTGTGTGTGTGTGTGTGTGTGGGTGTGTGTTCGCGGTCGAGCGCTCGGATCGATATGTTGCTGTGTTTGCGTGAAAGCGGTGTGTATGCACAGAAGCTGAGTGGCAGGCTTCTGGCTTGTCAGCCTTGCAGAGAGAGAGAGCGTTGTGTGCAGTGTGATTTACACCCCACATCCCCGGCTGTGTAGCCTTTACACGCAACGACACACAAACACAAACGCACACAAAGGCATGCGCAGACGTGTGCTCGATATGAATGTTGACGTAGACACGTCACGCACGTTTGCGATCAGATTCTAACACTTACCATCCATCGCTTGTGTTCTAATTACATCGCAGTGTAAATATGGGAAAAAAAGTGTATCTGGCAAAAAAGTACAGTACAGTTTTTGTTTTTATAAAGATTATATTTACGAATACTCCATCAGGGTTTAAGTTCTTAAAATATGCACTTTTACGTTGTATATTCCGTTTGGTGTTTTCAAGAAGCTGGATATTTGTGAAAAATATAACGTAAATTCTGAATATTCCTGATTTTCTGGAAAACTGTTGGAATAGTGATCCTTGAAGGAAAGAGAAAGTCAGTTCAATAATAAATGTACATTCAGTTTTATTTTCTTGTGTTGCATTACATTTTGTACAGAGAAAAATATGAAGGTGCTGTGAATGTTTTTTATTAGTATTGTTGAAACCACACATTATGATTTAAGAAAAAAAAGTTTATGTTTTCCAGTAGAAATATGTACTGTGTATTGGTGAAGTATGATTGTGGGGTTGCATTGAGACGTTTCTCCCCATGTCCATCTCAAATATTACCTGCAGTATAACATACTGGCCACTAGATGGAAGCAGCATGAATACATACATTTTTTTACCTGCCTACGAATATATTTGTCTGTCTGTAAAGTCACGTGATATTGCCTTATAAATGAAACAGCATTCACGTCTTTAGGTGTCCGGCTGCTTCTGGATGTTTAATCTTTTTTTCTTTAGCTCTTGTTGTAAAGGCCACGTCGATGCCCCTCAGTGTTCTTTGAGGAACAAACCTTACCAAAAAACCTCCACTCTTTGATAGCGACAGCACACAGTGTATTGGGTTTTGTAAGCGCAGACTTGGGATAATCTACTCCCCAAGTCTTTGTCAAGATGAACTTGGACAGAAGGTAATTTACAACAATAGGGCTAACCTCCATGTGTGTGTTTCTACGTTTCACGGAGGAGGAAAAGAATAAGCCTCAAGGGTATCTGTGATCTAATCATTACACCATCTTCTCACCTCGTAGACCTACGCCATCCATCTCCCCATCTCTTTCTTTCTGTCTCTCTCTCTCTCTCTCTCTTACGGGCCCTCCTCATCCCTGTTCACATCTACTTATACACCTCCCCTTCTCTCTCGCTCTCTCCCCCCCTCTCTCTACCTCCCTCTATGTCCTTAATCTGTATTCCCTATCTCACCCTGTCACTTGGAGGTTGTAACCCCAGCACTGTAGTATTGGACCAGAATAGCAGATGCAGTGCAACAGGGAAGGGAGGGAGGACGGCTGGTAAATGCTGCACAATCCAAACCCAGTGACTCTTTGAAGCTAAGGGATATCATCCCAATCAAGCCGAAGCATAGGCAATACCACCCAGTTTAGTTCAACCAAGAAGTAGCCATTGAGTATGGGATGTGTTTTATTATTTTTTATTTTAAAATTTTTACATCTGTCCATCATTTGAATAGTGGTGCAGTGTCTTTTTTTTTCTACGTGTGGTGATCTGAAGTGTGTAGCTGTAGCATCCTTAACAAGCCAAAGAAGTACATCTATACTTGACGTTGCATCTGAATACGGCGATGGTTCACCGATGTAGCATATGCAGAAGCTGTGCAATCCTGACTCTGTTTAGTTAGTGTTCGTGTCATACAGGAGCTGTGCGATCCTGGCTCTGTTTAGTTAGTGTTCATGTTCATTGTGGTTGTTCCTGTTGCATATTGTAAAATATGTAAATAGAGTGCACAATAAAATGTATATAGCCCTATAAAATGTCTAATGGCAATTTAAAAATAATATGTATGAGTCGTAAGTGACATGGTTCCGAATTAGACTTGTTCACTTGTGCAGAATATTTGATATTGATATTTAATACAAGATATATACGCTTACCCTAATAAAGTGACGACCACTCAAACTTCTACGTTTTCTTCCTCTGAGCTCAAACACACTGTTGCTGCTATACCTGCATTCATTATTTCCCTTTCCAGGTTTTAATGAGCTGGAACCGCTGCCTCTGAGAAGCTTGCTTTTTGAGCTTCTAATTTGCTAATTGGTGTGATTGAGAATGGGGCTGAACGACAGCCGCTTCTGCATTCTGCATGAGACGAGAGACCCAAAAATAGCAGTACAACAGAGAATACCAGGAGAGGCTGCAGGGAATTAGAGCTAGGTGCTCTATGTCTCTCACACACTATAAAACAGTATGCAGTCACTGGGAACATGGAGATGTGTGACGGTGTGTACAGGGCTAAAGGTTGCAGACATGTTGCATACTATTCGGTCATATTTTGTGCATGTCCCCAGCTGTGTGTGGCGATCCATCGCACTCGAAGCACGGTCCAGCCATGTAAGCCTTAAATACTTCTGTGTGTTTTTTGGCTTTGCGTCTGTGTGAGCGGGGGTGGGCTGTGGTTTCCTTGGCCATCTGCTGCTACCGAGCTCTCCATCCAAGAGAAAGAGGAGGCCGAGACAAAGCTTGGGTTACTCTGCCAGCCTGGCCTATCCCCAGTCTGTCACCACAAGGGGGGGGGGGGTGCGGTGGACCCGGACTCCCCCTGGTCCTGCGTGCCCACTGGTGGGCCGTGCCCTGGCAGTGCCAGCCTGTGTGACACCAGCCCACCTCCCCTGGAGAGAGAGGGGGACCAGTACGACAGATGGTGACAGAGCGGGGCATGGATGGACTCCCACCATGTCAGACGAGAAAAGTCCTGACTGTACGGAATGACAATGTTCAGGGCAAACTCGCAGGTTGTTTCATTGGAACACTTAGCGTAATCCGGGTAAAACAGAGTTTCCGGGAGTAACACCCTGGAATCCTTTTAGAGCACTAACGCTCCTAGTACTTGGACAATATTTGTGCAGCCAATATCATTTACGGTCATCATAAAATGGCAAACGAATTGTAAAATTAATTGTTTGAACGAGATGACCGCCGCACATTCCCTCTTTCTCTCTCTTCCCCGTGACTATTTCGTCTTCAGCCCCTCTCCCTCCCTCCCTCCCTCCCTCTTTAACCTGTAATGATTTGATCTATAATCATTACATTGTCGCTGCGCCTTGTATACCCGACTCATCCATCTCCGTCAGGGCCCTCTCTCCCGCTCCCTCTGAATGGCCTCTCCTCCTATCTCTCTTTCTCTTCTTCTTCCCGCTTTCCTTCCCTGCCCGCCCCGCCTGTCCGTGGCTCTGTTTATTGCCGTCTCGAGCCATGAGGGAGCGATCATCATCTGCGAGCCGCTAGTTGCTGTGTGTAAATATCAAGCAGCAGCACTCTCTCTCCACCGACACCCCACGCTCCAATACCATCAGTGTTGGCTGCATGCATAAACACAGAGGAGTGGTCTGCTGGAAAAAAAAAGAAAACACACTCGCACAGCTCCATAAAAACCCACCTGCCCAATAAACAAAGCTTGTTTTAAAGGCTACTAACCCAGTTGAAAAGTGCTAACCACTCGGAGGCTGGGCCGTCTAAGGACAACAGTGCAACTCTTATTTGTGAAGTCTGTGTTTACGCGGCGCTGGGAGCCGTTGACAGTTGCGGTGTGTCGGTTTGTCCCAGCCTGGTGGTCCAGTACGCGTGGCTGTGGTTAGGTTGAAACTCACTGCCTTGCTCTGGGAGACCAGGATTGCTTGTCAACACCACAGACACACACACACACACACACACACACACACACACACACACATATATGACAGTTGCAAGCAGCTGTGGCAGAGAGAATCATCTCACTGCTTGCCGTGGGGGGAGTGTGTCACTGTGTATCTCTCTCAATTTCTCTCTTGCTCTGGAATAGCGGGGCCACTTGAGCAGTGATCTGATAAGAGAGTTACAACAGTGTACAGGAACTTGGGTTTGCAGTACTCTGTGGCCAGTGGAACCTCAACAGCCTCAAGGTTTTTTCACAATGCTACTGTCTAGTAGCTGAGGAGTTGGCCACATTAGCAGGGCTTCTTTTCCATTGTATTTGATGCACTCTTAGTTCCTTTTGTATGATTTATTATCACATTCGAGTGTGTTTGGACCAGTATGTCATTGCAGCGTTTCATCATTATCTATGAATATATTTTTCTGTTAATATTGATTGAACGCTGTGGCTTCTTTCTTGCCATGGCCGCGCATTGTCAAAATAGAATAAACTAGAGGGGATTGATGCTGCTCTGTCTCGTTGTCAAAGTAGACTAAACTAGAGGGGATTGATGCTGCTCTGTCTCGTTGGCTGTTTAGCATCAGACATTATTTGCCCAGCTGGTCGATTTGGTCAGTTTGTGGTGCACAAACAGTTTCACGTGCACAGCTGTTTATGTACATTTGAAATAGACTAGCAACACATTTCCCAATGTAAATGCAAGATAACAGTTTATTTTGGATACTGGCTGCAAGCACCCCGTTATTTATTTATGGAGACTGTCTGTGTGATGCCTAGTGAATGCTATCTAAGTGAGAATGTGTGTGTGTTTGTGTGTTTGTGTGAGTGAGTAGACTTGCTGGTTCAAGTGCATGCTTATCACAATGTGGAAGTGGATGTACACACTGGAATATGTCAGTGTTTATCTCTTCTGTCATCTCACACATTCAACACGTCTAGTAGGCTAGTTGTTTTTTGTAACAAGGCCTGTTATTTTGTTACATTAATTATTATTATTATGTAAATCAAATTTCAAACATGTAAATAACAATAGCAAAATCACATTGCTTGCATGTTGCTTTCTATCAGGCCACTTGCTTGTTTTTTTGTCAAAATTTCATTAAAATATTGGTACATTTCAAACATGTAGAAAACAATTGCTTGCATGTTGCTCTCTATCTAGAACTATTTTTAGCACATCCATTTTCGATATAAAACTTAAACACGTTTTTCTTTATTCTGTTATTATGTTATATTTAGCGTGCAGTCGGCTAATTCTGTAGACAGAGAGCGGCGGACAGACTAGGAAGGAGGCCCAGGTCCTATTTTAGGGTCCTTGTGTGGTGGCCTCCCGACCACTTACTCTCTATTTCCCCCTTTGCTCTTTCCCATTCCTGACCTGCACCGGTGCCTTTCGGAACGTACCCAATCCCCAGCGTCCCCCCGAGCGCTTCCAGATGTATTCCCCTTCCATTTGTCATCCCAGGGAATGTTGTGGCGTCAGCGCTTCGCTCCCGCCACTGCTCCTGCACACACTATGCCAGGGGTTTGTTGGCGAAAGTGCTTCGTGATGTCAGCCCGATCATTCCAGAAAGCTCTGCCTCTTCATTGACTTGGCTTAATGTGTCTGGGTTTGACTCGAGGGACGTCACACAAATACACAGCTATCTTGGTTGTTAGCTTATTGGACTGTATAAAGGTGTTTATGGGTCTACTGGTGACATTGTTAGTCTCTCCCGCTGAACCTTATATGACACGGCACGAAAGGCAAACGTAAAAAACAAAAAAAACTAGCAGACTGTACTGCATTAAATAAAAATAGCTCAAATAAACTGCAACAGCAGTATATTTTGAAGTATTAAATTATTAATTATTATAGAAAATATTAGATTATGATATCACAGGAGTATGTGGCACTACAGCGAAAGTGTGATAATTTTGCTGAAACCTCAACAGCTTTGAGTATTGAGTGTATTATTCACAGCAGTAATTTAGTGGAAACTTGTGGAAAAAAAAAACACTTGCAAAATCATTAAACATGCCTGGCAAAAGCTTGAAAGTGTGCCAAAGTTTGCAAAGGTGTAAAGATACATTTAAACTCCTGAGTGCATTTTGCGATACTGCGCGGACAAAGATGCCAAACCAACGCCTTCCATCATCCACATCTTCAGTCATTCAAATTGATCGCGGGTGAAAGTGGCTGACGTCCTCATAAAGCACCTTTACCCGCTCCGTGTGTATGGTCTCACACGGCTCCCTGGTTCCCTTTGTTCCCTTAACCTCCCCGCACTTCCTTTTGAACTCCGCCCAGACACCGAGGACAACAACACAAAGGCACCGCGGTGCTGTTCTCTGAAGATCTAATAAATTAAGCTCAATTAATTACCATGTTAAGCATAATTCTGGAGTTTAACGAAGGTCTTAGTGGTATCCGTGTGTATCCCCAGCAATTACTCATTCAGGTGGGCACGGATTATAAATGAGGCAATTAACTCGCTGTCGAATTCTTTGGGAAAAAAAGGCTCTGCGTTCACTCTGAGCCTTACTCCTATTTTTAAACTTCAGACGTTGCGAGTGTGGCGTTAAACCTTCTATTCTGGTCTCGTCCAGCCCTCTGACAAGAAGAAAAAGGGTCAAGTTGGTGGCAGAGTGAAAAGGTCAGCCGTGTGTCGACACTCAACAGTTCACCTCGTCAAACTGCCGCGGAGTGGACGGGTGAAACTGCAAACGCTGCGTCCTGCCATCCGGTCAGGTTAACCTGATTAAATGTGGGCTGTAGTGTTCTTGCCACAAGATTGAACCCACACTCCACTGCGTCTACACACAAAGACACACTCAATATCTCTCCCCCTCGCAGACAACCACATGTGGTTGCAAGCCCGCGCGCACAAGCGCACAGACACTGGCTGCCAGCGAGCATAGCTGTTCCCCAGGAGAGAGCCAGGGATGGAGAGAGGGGGAACGCATTACCCTAATAAGGGCCATCTGGTGGCCATTCATTAACTTGACCATCCTTGAAGTCCACGACCCGAAATGTCATTTTTCACTTTGCAGAGAAATCCGTTAGGTGACAAGACAAACTGGGGCCAAATTATCAAAGATGGAAGAGAGAGAGAGAGAGAGAGAGAGAGAGAGAGGGGTAGACAGAGGCAGGGACTGTATTAAGTCAGTTAAGAGAAGTTAATTAGCTGATAGTCTATTCACAGTGGGCTGATCTGGATTGGTGATGACAGCTCATGGGACACAGAATGAAAGGTGTTTCCTAGGACCTTGAGTGACAGATATTGTGAGGGTGTATATGTGTCTGGCTATCTGCAAGCCACAATAGAGAATAAACTGCCACTCTGACCTGGGTTGACATTTCCAAACACACACACGCACACACAAAAACCCCCACACACACGGCTTATGTACTACATAAACACTCGTACCATTGGGAGGTCTGTAATTGAAGTAATCAAGCTCTTAGATGAAATGTATGCATGGGGAATCTCCTTACTCCCTCACCAAAAGGGAAGAAAAAGGTCACATACAAATACTTCCATCACATCTAATTAGTTTTTCTGTTTAATGTAGATTAAAGAGAAGAAGCCTGGCATGAATATTCTCTTTGGCTTTAAATAACCGCCTTAAATGGGGGCTTAACACTCTGGTGTCTGGTTCTGATGTTAGGAGAGGGAGTTTGTTCACGGTGGCCCTGTCTATCTACCGAGTCATCCCTGCGTGTCAATCCCTTTCCCTCTGCAATGCTCTCCTGATTCCGTTCGCCTGAAGCTCGGAGCTTGCACGTCAAACGTCTTGGTCACTCTCTTTCCCTTCGAAGTGTAGTGGGCAATGAACTGTTTGTGCAACGGCTGTGGCCAATGTCGAGGATGATAATATAGGTTGGATATAAATGATTAGTCACTGTAAGTTGACACAGTAAAATAATCAAAATACCACAAATACTTAGAGCAGTCTTGACAATATAAGTAAGTCATTGGATCCTTCCAACTTTCCTGAACTAGTTTTTAACACATAAAACCCCATCCCGGTGGTATTTATATCTCTGCCACTGAACTGTATATGCCCAAGCTGCTCAGGGGACGTGTGCAAAATATCAGGAATAATTTGATCACTCACACACCTGTCCAGGCCCCTTGGGGATGAGCCAAAGCGGAGAAAAGGCATGTTTTTATTTGCGCAGCAACTGTTTCTTAATTAGGTTCCTCTGCAGAAATATAGGTTATAGTCTATATGGGTTCATTAACACAAGCAACAAGTTCCAACAGGCGTTCTTCCTCATCATATCATATTTTTTTCCTTCTTGTTACTGATATACTGCAGATTTAAGGTTCAGGTCCAGCTGATCATCTAATCTGACAGTTATTGGCGTTGAATCATTTGAATAATGGAAAAAGGCTTATTGACGCGAACATGTCAGCCTTTAATATTGTGTTCTGGTAACGGTCTCTGACATTCCTGACCATTTGTGGCGAAAGGTGAGTTGAATTGCCATTCCAATACTCTAATTCATTCCAAACCCTGGAGGTTGAGCAGTGGACCGGTCACCAGGCCAGGGCACTTCAACTTGGTGCCTTGTTTTTGTTTTCAGCGAGCAACTACAAGAAAAAATACTTATCCTTTTTAATAATTGCCAATGTGTTATGTTATGTGAGATATTCCCATTAGACAAATTGGACTACAACAGGCTGAATATACAGTCATCATTAAAGTAGTAAGGATGCCAGGAGTAGACCACATCACCCAGAAAGCCCAGCACGAGAGATGTTCTTTTGTTTCTTGTAAAGAGAGAGAAAGCAGATATGTTGGCTAATGACAGGTGAGATGACCATCTTGCCCCTCATTTGTAGTTAGCAATTATCACAAGACATGATTTTCAACCTGTCACCATATTACTACAAATCTTTACAAAAGATGCACCCGTGCAGAAAATTTTAATATTTAGCCCCTCTCTTTGAAGATGAACTACACAGAAACAGAAATTCAATTTTTTTTATTCAAAGGCATCTATCCCATTTTACGATTAAGGTGACATAATTTAACTCTGTTATTCTAGGCACAATGGGTGGAAAATCAAAACCCAGATTTAGTTAATGCTATCCCATTAAGAAAACTGGGCTTTAAGTGATACGAAACTAAAGGTAACAGCCCTGGTTTCCATTGAAAACAAAAATAACTAAGTACTTTTCCAATGCACGACACTTCAGGAAAAACAGACACTTCCAGCAGGTGTACTGGTATGTTATCAGCTTGCATTTTATCTAGGTTGAGTTTGTTCAGTCTATTGACATGCTGGGATGTTGATGCTGTGCTTGAGCACACAACGGTTTGACCCAATGAACAGCTGTTTGGCAGAGCATGGTCCATGTGTACTCAGCTTGATCCTATACATTCTGAGGGGCAGCCCAGCCCCCATCCAAACTCGCTGTCAAAGTGGTGCAAGAGAGAAAGTAAAGCATGCAAAATGACTATTATAATATTACATATTCAATAACAGAACTCACCTATTAGTGTATGTAGATTAAGAACAGTTTAAACTTCAGAACACCTTTTGAATTATTACTATACATAGTTTTCAGATTATGCATTTCAAATGAATTGTCAGTCAGCCGATATTGTGTAATTTGAAATGTGCGATACAGTGGACCTCAATAGAATATGTGTTCTATGAAGAACTCTTTACAATGTTATGTTGAACCTTTTTATTTATTTAATAGTTTTAAATAGACCTACTTAAAGTTCTAAATAAACCATATTGGTCCTTTTGGGGTTTTAATACAGCGCCGCATATAACCATTTGGGGTCTCGATGTGGCTCTTTATGGAACCATTTCTGATACAAATTTAGGGCCACATATTACTATAAAAGGTTATGCCATGGTTCCACGTAGAACCATATGAGTTACTCATTATTTCACAAGCTATGAACTATGAGGAACCCTTTGATAAATGCCTACATGGAACCGCTATTACCATATGGAAACCGTGGTATCCCTATGATTACAAACCAAAGAACCCTTTTTGGTACTGGAACCTTTATTTTTTAGAGTGTATTAGAAACCAGTATACAGTTGGTATGAGTTAGAGCCAACAGCACTTAAAGAGGTTCAAAAGTTCTATATGGAACATCGAATGGTTCCCGTTGGAAAGGGCTCTACATAGAACCATTCAATGACCATTTGGTGTTTCAAAAGGCTCTACAAACACTAGTGGTTCCACTTAGAGCCATTAAGACTTCTAAAGAATCTCTGAAGTACCAGTATTTTTTTTTAGAGTGTATATATTGTTGGACTAAAATATAATTATAATTGTTGGACGCTGACAAATAGTTTGAAACTTTAGAAAACTTTTCAGAAATGTTTAGGAGATATTAATATATTCTATACTACTAATTTACAAATTGTTGACAATTAATATGCTATCTTTAATTAAAATAATTTTTTTGTCCCAACTTTTTTTGTTCCAACTGCAAGCCTTTTGCTACCTAGCACCTTCAATGAAAGCAACATAATTACATTACAATATGATTAATCTGATCATTACAATTGGTTTCCTGTTCAAGTGATAATAATGTATATATTACCACATCTGAATGGCCTAGATTCACATTTTTATTGTTAATAATGACAAGAATGCTGCAGCGCTCATTGATTTTGATTACATTTGTATTATTTATATGATGACCCCAGTCCAGTAGAGTATTGTGATGACACTGTCGAGTCATGATCTCGAGTTCAGTTGAGTTTTGACTAATTATCACTAATTACAAATTAATATTATAACCGATTCAAAGTGCTTGAACCACAGTGAAAAGAAAAATACCAACCAAATGCAGAAAAAGTTGTCAAAGCCAGATAATTATTTAAAATAGATACAAATGAATGCTAAAGTAATCATCCATAGATCATCGCTTAATAGTCTTTCTAATTACAAAGTATTTTCTAAGGCCTAGATAAATGGTAAATAAACCATTCTCCAATCCTTCAATTATGGCTTAATGAACATGGATAGATCATCTGCTAGCAACAATCATGAGAACAATCATACAGCATTCTTCTAATGGTTTACACAAATATGATTAACAATGAATAACCCCTTTATTTAATACAGAATAGATAACATTTATAATCAGGAAACAAATGTGTAAGATGCACTTTAGACCTAGATCTACTAGTTGCCTATAGCTGAAAGTTGTACAAAAAGTGTCAAATATTTAAAAACATGGAAAACAACTGAACACATATCTCAAACTATATGCTATAGATAGTTATCCAATTCAAAAGATCTAAAGAGACCAGACTGTTCAACTTAACAGATAGCCTCTGCACCTAAATATTGCGGGAGATGACCAGAACATTTCCCCTAAGAAACACTTCACAGCACCTACATTATTCAACACAGTAAAAAAAAAGGAAAAAAGCCCAGGGAGTAATATTTCATCACAGGAGAGAGACTTATCACCCTGGTAACATCACCGGGATAATCTCAGGTGTGCTGGTCTCCGAAGAAGACCATATAGTTGACAAACGAGGCCTTAGAAGTATTCATTAGTCACCCAAACATTAAGGTGATCACATTATTGCAGATTTATCCTAAAAGGAAGAATGTAGGTCAAACAAGAAACGTATTGCTGTCACACATGTAGAGATCCCAGGAATATCAGTGTGATGCAAACAGGGCAGCTTCCCACACATTTGAATTGTAATGGAATAATTTGCCATTTGTAGTGCAGTGATTTTTAGACGTTTGGTCATTGGTTGAGCCTACAGCATGTGTCTAAGATAACGCAGCACAGCATCATGAAAGCACAGACCAAGGTTGGCAAAGGAACATGAGTCACTGGCTTTGTCTAGATCAAGTTGCAAGTTGATCATCACACAATAGAACATCGTGTGTTTAGATTCAGGGTCAGAAGGAATTAGGAATTTCACTCATTCTTATCCACAGTTCCCTTGTTTATTAGACCAGAAGTAATTGGCCAGTTTAACGTGAACTCAAACTAGGTTGTAGTATTTCATTTTTGCATATTTTCATAATTTACTTTAGTTACTCCTCTCTCTCTAAAGAATGGCTTTGATGGTGAATTTTTTTGTGTCAACACATGTTCAAGTACTTCAATGGGCTTTATGGTCATTGCTTATATTATAACACCAATATTATGTAAGTATATGTATATATGTAGTGCAGACCCAGAAAACAAACGTTAGCTGCGCTCAAAGTACGTAGGGTCAGGGCTGTATAAGAACCATGACATCACCCTGTATTGCTAACATCATACATTAACATTTCATTTTATAATACGGGCACATATACATATATATATATATGTACACATATATATATATTTTTATATATATATACACACATATACCCTACACACATGCTAGCCTACAGGATATGCAAAATATGTTTTAATTAATTGTATATTAATGAATTGTTGAGAATAATTATTTTATCATTTTCTAAAGTCCCTCCACACGCGAAAAAAGTTCAAGAGCTAACCGAGAAAGACATTTTAGTGCTGTGTGTTTAGGTCATTGAACAGCTGTTAAAGGTGACCTATCTGGAATAAAGTCTTCTCCCCAAACAACATCGGTACTATTTTAATTCTTAACACAGCATGGTCTGTCACCTGGGCTAAATGTGTGGTTAAAAATAGTGCCAGTGTAAGGGACCTTGACGAACCGTGACTGTGATGGATTCTATCAACACGTCCCGTGAGTGTGACTCTTTGGAGACCGTTTAGTTTCCCTTGATTGGCAAGTTCCATCTGTCCAACTATTTGCTGATAGCAGAAACCTATGGTCTTAGAAGGAGTGAATGGCTGTACGTTGTCAGAGAGCCACTCCTCTATGGTCTTATTCATGTCTCTACTCTCTACTACCTCTAATATAAAACCAAATGAAAACATAGTAGCTTATTTTTTTTACTTATGGTAACTTAACTGTATCTGTAAGGGATTCACTAATCATGTCAAACTTTCAAATAGTCGTACGGACATAATGAAAAAGAACAGTCCCTCTTATCCAGTAGAGTTCCAAGTAACTTAGAAATAGTATTTACTCATGGTAACATACTGTATATAATTCCCATAATATTCATATAATTCAATGGTTCTTGTTATTGAAGCAATAGACAATTCTTGCTTATCTGAAATGAAGATCACCATCACAGCATACCATAGATCTTAGTACCACAAACATGCAAAGTTCTAATATTGCGGCTATAAACATATGAACACTTTGCTTTGTGATGCAAAACTAACAAACAAACAAACAAACAAAGTAAAGCTATTTCTCTTTCAGTAACACAAACTTTAGGAGGAGAAATGGGGGATTTTTGAGCAGGTGCTGAGGTTTGAATTTTTCAGGTTATGGATGAACTGTCTACTGTCTGACAAGGCCCACTATATAAACTTTGAACACAGGCTCTCAGGGAGACGTCAATAGTTGTAAATATTTAATACAGTGCCTCCGACAATGCATTTCACTGAAACAAATCTTTACCGGATTGAATTCAAGATAAACAGCCCATAAATATCACCAAAGCTTAGCTATAGTATTCTAAAGCATCATTTTGTCATTATTCTGCAGCTTTCTCATGGTACAGGAAAGTTAATGCATAGCTTGACAGATTTGTGAAAATATATCGCATCTCATGGATGTCATTCGAGTCAGTAATTATGTTTTTTCCAAATAAGATTGATACCAATTGTCAACTTATTTTTCAAACTTTTATTCACTTTAATTGTCCAGTGTTAAAGCAACAAGAAAACATTTAGAATGTCCTTTGGTGGGATCTTATTACACTTTATTATGTTGTATATGTAAACTCAAATTCTTTGATGCCAGCACAATGCCAATACAAAGGAAAAAACAGCTACACAAAAATAAAATAAAAATAAATAAATGATGAACACATAGTTGGTGAAATAATGAGGAAAACGATTGAATTCATTTAGTTATAGTCTGGGTTAGATGGATAAACAAATTGCATTTTGTCACAGTTCAGCAATGATATAAAAGTAGTAGATGTCTTCTTTAATCTGTCAAGAAAAGAACTAGTACAGTAAATAACTTTACACAAATCATTTGCTATGCACTTCTCATCTGCTCAGGTGCACACTTTTGTCATTGACCCTTTCTGGGGGAAAGAGGTCCTATTACACATTGTGCGTCACTAACATGAAACAGACCTCAACCGACAAAGGTTACAGAGTAACATTCACAAAATCACAGGTAAGTGGGAAGGGACAGCTTAGGGTCGGGGGGGTTGTAGTGGGAGTTGGAACAGGAGAGTGACACAGGGGAGAAAGAGAGATCTGGGGAGTAGACAGAGATAGATGTGGGAAAGGTTTCTGACGCAGCTCAAAAATGTATCAGTCCGGATGAATTTCCCTATATCCACAAAGCACTGACAGCAAAGAATGCTTACATGTTTTTCTTTTTCTCTTTTTCTTTTCTTTTTTGTATTTTAAATGCATGTCCACCAATCTTCGAGGACATTTCTATGGAGGTTCTGCATCCGTTCAGCAGTCCAGCCAGAAGCGGTCCAGCAAACGTTAGACTCAGAAGCACCTCGGGAGGAGGGACAGTCGCTGCTGATTTCTGCGAGAGCTCACCGTTGATTGGTTGGAGGTGACGTTGCCGTGGCATTAGAGAGAACGTGAACTAGTATGTCATCCTCAGTACTCCCGTTAACAGCACAAAAGTTTCTGGTATGGCTTAGGGGTCACTGTTTTCTGCTCATTAACATTTACGAAGCAAATGCTCATTAAACTTTTTAAATATCTGATATTTTTTTTCTATAATTCTGTTATTAAATTAATCTTTTATATAATTTTCTTGAACTCAAATCAAAGTTTTTGCTTACATTCGGGCACATTCCCTTATTGTCAGCACATGTCCAGTTGGTCTGGCGGGCAAGCTCTTACAGTCACGTAAGCTCGTAGTTCTTTTGTTCTTGTTGATTATATGTTCTACCAGTTCCTTACGCAGGCCTTCGAGGACGCTCAGAGCATGGCTGGCCACAGGTAGGCCTCGCTCAGCAGCGCGGAGCCCAGAAGAAGCAGCATCATCCTGGGCAAGGTGGAGGGTGAAAGGCTGCCTTGGCCCGAGTTCGTCCCCTCGCAGCCCCCTAGCTCTGACTCACAGCGGAGTTTTTCGCACAGCAGACCCGTGTAGTCAGGGGGGCATTGGCAGCGCAGGTTGTTGACACACGCCCCACCGTTTTGACAACGTAGTAACTCATTGTCACACACGCGGGCTGTGGTGGGGCAGGGGGAAGATGACAAAGAGTAGTGAGAATCAAAATCACATTTGGGGCAGGTGTCATTTAACCTACTTGATGGTCTAAAGAAAATAAATGGTATTTGTATTAAAAAAAACTGGACTTATGCTACAGTTGCAAACATCTAATCATCAGATAAGACTGTTTAAAAGATGGTGCTTGACACCCAAGTTCAAAACTGAATGGAAGGGAAAGGGTCACGTTCAAAACTGGGTAAGAAATACGTATTCCTATTTTCAGAACTAAACTGACTAGCATTCCCTGAACTAAGCATGTAGCATGAACAAATCAAGCACATTTTTACACGTATAGGTTAAGAGGCCTAAATGAGAAATCTTGATGTGAAGCATCAGAAAGAAACTGTTAATTCAGTCGCCTCATCATTAGTAAGACATTGAAAAACACTGTTAGATCACATCCAACATTTTCAGAATCTGAAAAGCCTTTAGATTAAAACAAAAGTTAATTATAATCAAGTTAGTAAAGACATGCAATTATTGATTTTTACTATCTACCTACGCAAGGCCACGCAAATTCCCTTTTTAAATTGAGATGCATTTATGTGTAAAACCTCTTCAGCAATCCAATGGTGACGACAATCAGACACTATCTTCCTCATATCAATAATAACGATTTGTTCTTCACTGAATCTCTCAGAAAAGAAAGGAATGCTAAATAAATGCAATATAAGATTACATTTATTTGACTGTTAAACTACAAGTTGTACTTTTGATACAACTCAGTTAATCTTCCTAAAATAATACAAACACATTTTTTTTAACAATTGGGATAGATTTTCATTACAAAATGTGTACATGTGTACCAAACATTTGATTTAAAGTTCCTGTAATATAACACTGTTATATCAGATCAGATTAGATTGCATTTTGAAATGATTGAGTAAGACATAATCATGTTTTGCTCAAATAATCTGGAATGTAAAGAAACCAAACTAGACAAAAACAAATATCTTCATAAATACATCATAACTTCATAAATATATGCAATACAAATTAATTCTGAGAAAAAATACCCCATTTCCTGGAGAAACTACAGATAATCAATTAATCTCTTTTGGCCATGTACTTGATCATTCTCTCTCTAATTTTCCTCTCCCATCTGAATATGTTTCTTTCATAATTTATAATGTAATAATTACCCACATGATGAGAGCCCTATTTGTCATGCATCATGTTGCTCTGAATCGTGCCGATATAATTTACAGTTTCTACAATTTGATAATAAATTGGCAGAAAGTTTCCCCAAAGCCTTTGGGCTTTTCCCAAAACCACTGACTTCAGATGAATTGAGAGTTAGGTGGAAATCGTTATATTTAGAGCCGGGGACACCAAGGCCAGACAATTCCCACTGGAGACAAGCTGGCAAGCAAGCTGCAGGCAAACAAACCCAAGCAGCACAAACTAATAAACCGACAGAGACAAATAAACAGTGATAAACACAGGGGCCACTTCAGCAATGTGTGGAGGTTTGAAAGACAGTAGGCAGCCATTTCCACCCTTTATTTACGGAGAGCAATGAGTTGGACAATCTGTATTTCAAAGGCACAAACTTTATAATAGTGACTTTTGTCTGCTCTTCTGTTCTTAAATGGCAGGCAGGGGTGCATGTGTGGTATTTCCAAGCCACTAGGAATACACAGCATTCCAATAAGAGCTCTTAGAACATTTAACTCTCTTTTACAATCTACGTTGTAAATTCAATGTACGTACGCTAGCTGTGTGCGGTGCATACGATAATATTCATTCATGGAACGCGTACGATCTCAGAACAAACGTCTATAATTTGACACCCAATGATGAAGAGATGATGTAACTTGGTTACAAGGTATGTTCTCCTCAAGAGAAAAGCTTAAAAATGATACAGTTGTGTTTCCCCCATCGGGTCTGATGTGATCATGAAAACGACATGAATCTATGAATGGACATCGGCCTTTCTTTTTGTTCACACACTGTATCTTATAATGCCCTTTGCAGAAGTAGGATTCATTTGCATGAGAGACATTCTGGGCTTTGCCTTGATGACAAAATAGATTTAGCATATTAATGAACTATGCATAACCACTGAATTAAAATTTGACTGAACCTTAGCGATGCTAACTTAAACATATGCTTCCGGAATGGCTGTGTGGGTTGAGACAACGAGCAGGGGAGAGAGAGAAGATGGAGAGATATTGATTCCCTAAATTGGAAACATCAATACCAAGTACTTTCAGAGTTGTTGAGTGGGGTGAATAAGATAAAAGAGCACTTGTAGAAGGGATGTTAAATCTGGACTGCTGAATGTTTTAAGACTACATTACTCTGTCAAAAAAGCTTATTTTTGGCCCTTTGCCTGTACTAAATTTTTCAAACGAATCGATGGTTCTAAATTTAGAGCAGGATAGTTTTGATAGATTTTAAGACATTTTGCACTCCCTGAAAGGTTCTGTGGTCCCCCTCTAATCTTTCCCTGTGGTCTATATTTCGGTCCCCAGGCAGAGCAGTGCGGGAGATGAAGATTTCAAATTCTGACGAATTAACTTGGCCTTTCAGAGCAAAACATGTCTTATTCGAGTATATATTTAAATCATAACAATACTGAATCTCTTCGTTAAAGCTACGAGGTACAATATCTTTTTAACTTGTATCTGATAAAAAATATATGCTGATTGCTCCAAGATTGGATGTCGGCATCTTCATCGTCAGCACATCTCCCATTTCTCTTTCAATGCCTATTTCTACTATCCGCTATACCGCCCAAGACCCTGTGTCTGGGTTTGTGGGGTTAAACATTGGAGGGTAAGACATAGAATTTCCACTGCTTCTGCAAGCTGGTCATAGGAGCTGACGTTTTTAAATATAGATCTAATATGTAATTCATAATGCAAAGTGCTAAGCATCCCTAGCTTTACATTGAGATGACAGATCTGTCGTGCTGTGCAGAGTGGAACAGCAAGATTTCAGAGGAAAACATGTGTTACTTTTTAACTATGGTACATTGTATGGGGGGGATGGGGATGGCGTGCTATCTTTACAATTCCTACAATATTGGGTGAACAGCCAGCTAGTAAAACAGCACAAAATCATGAACTAACCTAACAAAAACAGGCCTCAAACACCAATAATAAAATACAAATCAACCATTTGGTTCTCAAGTCTAAAGAGCCTCTGACCCACTACAGTACATGCTATCTAAATAAAATGTCATTGCTCTTTTTAAAAAAAAGGCGTGCCCTAGCTAGAGTTGAAGTTCTGTTTTTGGGACTTTTCTAAACAATGGAGACCGTCTATTGAGATTGGGTGGATTATGCCGACCAGCTTCCACCCGTCAATCTCCAATCAGTCACGTTTATCATTTCTCACATGTAAACAGAGCGGGCACAAGAAATAAATGGTGAGATTTATGGCGTTTACTTTTGATATGAGGGATAATATTTAGAGAGGAAACCAATGGACTTAGGTGAGCTTCTCCCAGAGTCTATTTGACAAGGGCTTTGAGTTTTAATTGCATGCTTCAATGTGCATACAGATTGGGCTTGTTCCAAGCAAAGGAATATTGTTGTGTGCTTCAAAAGAAAAAAAGTTCTGCATGTGGTCTTAAAAAATATTTAGATTTTAATTTACTAAAGTTTGTGATACTACGAAAGTATGTATGTAGTTGTTGAATATGTACTGCCATGATAAACAGGCACACTTTGGATTACCAAATTCCAGAGAGCTTTTTATTTATTTACAAATGGCGAGATATATATTTCAAAGTCCCATTTCGACAAAATTTGGAAAGGACAAGAGTGCCTTAAACTGTGAAATTGCTTGGTATTGGTTGCCCTCATATAGACATTAGCGTAAAACAGACACAGAAATAGGATTGCTGAAAAAAGATCCCAGGCAGTCATCGTCATGCTAAACGACGTCAATATTAACCCAGCTGTGGTGTTCCTGCCCCATGACAGGTATGCATCGCTGAAAATAAAGCATCATGCAAAGTTGCTGTTGCGGTTAAAGGGTTAGCTGAATCCGACTGTTAAAGCTGATGCCATCTTTCAAAGTCTATAGGAAAATTCCAGCCACATTGACGATGGCAATTTTGGCGTAAGTCAGTGTTAGGGGTTAGGCCCACTATTATTAGTAAGCTGATCACAACAGTGGCACATGCTTGCTTGGCCAAGCATTGGACCCAAGAAGAGTGAAGAAAACAAAGATTGGGAGAGGGACAAAAGCAGAGAGCTGGGGTCCGGCGCTGCAAGGTAGGGTGTGGTTTTACTTACATTTGCAGCCAGCGTCCCACAAATATCCGGGTAGACAATCATGGCACTTAGGCCCTGCAGCGCCCTCCTTACATTTACAAAATCCTGTGCCATTACAGCGATCAGTGTCTGAGCCAAAGGGATTACAATTACAGTCTGAAAGAACAAGACACACATACACACAGCTGGAGACAGGTCTATGGTTTCTCAACATTTGGTCAGACTCTAAGGTTGTTTTTCGGTGGACAGGCTCCGTGGGGTCAATAAGCCCAATAGTCCAGTAAATATTACAAAGGTAGCTTTCTTGAATTCAGCTATTCATAAATACACATACCAGAAATGCTACCATTTCAAAAAGTAATGAGGTGAAATGAAGAAATTATGGTTTATACTCTATATTATTAATATAAATTAAATTTCACCGGTGTATTAACAAACTAAGTACAAACTAGAAATAAATGTATGAATAGGGTACATTTATTGGTGACCTCTATCTAACTATATGCATTTTACAACATACATTATGCAACATGCAATGAGCAAATGAGGAAAGTCTAATTTGAAGCCATTTGGGAACAGCATGTTGCACATGTTACTCCAACATACAACGTATTGATTAAATGTATGATTATTCATAGTCGGACAAACACAGAGACAATAGGGAATGGACAGAGACATCGTCAGAAATGGAAAGGCTGATTATTTTGATGGTGACAGGTATGGCATGTTAACATTGAAATGGGCATTGTTGTCATTTGAGTCCAAAACGTCATAGATCTCTGGCGCTAACAAGAAAGTGGAATACTCCACACGAATATTCCAACACAACAGAGCAGGGTAAAACATCCAACACCAACATCACCATTTCCACATATTTCCCAAATCCTGTCTGCAAGCATACAGTGGCAACCACATCACTCATACCAAATATATAAACTCTGCACTGGTTTGCAAACTAAATCTACAGAGGGACGATCGAAGGTGGCCGATTAGCTAAGAGTTATCTAAGTCCTACGTTATACCCAACAGACTGTGACAGATTTTCGCTGCTATTCCTAGTGCAGGACCCGGCACCTCCAAGCTTGCATATGAATAGGTGCCACCTTTGTCTGCTGGTGTGACTGCTCATCCACGCCTGGGACACTAAGTGTTTGTCAGTCTTCCCTCCAGGCTCAGCCATGCACCTGTCAGTGAGCTTATAATGCACTTGGCCTGGTTTTCAGAGCTGACCAGAAGACCAAGGGAAAAAGGAAACAAGTACCGCCTTAGGAGCTACGGGAAATGCAGGATGTTCTTAGGGTTTGACATTGAACAAAAAAAACCCACAGAGGACAATGCAATTGCAGTGCAGCGACTTTCAATAATCCCCCAAAACAAAGAAATTGGACGACTCTTCCCGTTGACACACGACTCGTGACATTTTTGCAGCTAGGTCTTGCCAACTATTATTTCAGAGATGTTTAGCGGCGTTACATTGTCGTGAATTCCTCAGCACTTAATATTCACGTTCCTTCGGGAGAATGGTTTAAAGGACCTAGTGCGGTGTGATGCAGATGCACAGAAAGTAATCCTCGTCAACACAAGACAGAAAGATGATTCAGACGGCCAACACCCCGGCTTTCTATGCGCCTGTGAAAGAGGGTTATGTATGACATCATCGTGATAAAAACAGCATGGGAGCACAGAACCGGTTAAAAAAGAGGACGACACGGAAAAAAAGAGCGGGAACTATTCGTTCAAAAAACAAACAAACACACACATGGGGGACGGGAGGGTGAAACAGTGATGGGTGAGGCTGGTGGGTGGTGGCTCACAGGGGAGGGTGGAGGTAGGAGATGGCGCTGGGGAGCTCGGGGGGGGGGGGGGGTAAAG